>VNKC01000205.1:57476-135177 GCA_008042775.1 Drosophila pectinifera
TATATTTCATATTTTATAATACTTAGAATATTAAGTTAATAAAATGGGTAATATATATGTACTTACATCAATTAAGCTGTTTATATATGTATGAATGCAATTTAAGTAAACATCCCATACAATCATATCAATTGACACCAATTACCCCAAACCTTTATATATTATATATTTTATATTTCATATTTTATATTATTAAGAATATTAAGTTAATAAAATAGTCAATATATATGTACTTACTTCAATTAAGCTTTTTATATATGTATTAATGCAATTTGGCTAAACATCCTATACAATCATATCTTTTGACACCAATTCCCCCAACCTCTATATATTAAATATATGTAAGTATTAATATAAATAATATCACATTCATTTAGAATATTAAGTTCATAAATTATTTAATATATATGTACATGCATTAAGTAAGCTGTTTATATATGTATGCAATTTAGCAATATGAAGTTCATAAATTATTTAATATATATGTACATGCATTAAGTAAGCTGTTTATATGCAATTAAGCTAAATATCCTATTCAATTATATACCCCCCTCCCCCCCACCAATCCCTTTTTATACTTCTGTAAAGGAATTGCATTCTTGGCCTTGAAATGATTTCGGCTGGAAAGTCGCCGTCTCGCACTAATACACACACATACACACTCGATTCTTGGCTCTATAGTTGGCTCCAGGCTCTCTTTGCTAAAGCGCGCTCTCGAAATATACCCTTCACTTTATAGATTGTAAGCTAGCTTTGGAAGACGCTTGCCCACCATATCTAAATAAACTCATAATTTGTCTTAGCTTTATATAATAATTATTCAAATATGGTATATTTGATAGTAATGGCCTGATATACATATATATATAGATACATAATATATTGCATACATGACTTTACATGGGAACAATTGTCATAAGGGTATTTAGCGTGCGAAGTACGAAAAGTGTGCGAAGAGAACCAATGTTGGGTGCTTATGCACACATTTCGTGCCTCAAGGTCAACTCTGCGATTGAACAGGGTTATTATTATAAATACCTTTATGTTTTATTTAAATGTATTATTTCTATTTATATTGATTTATATTACACATGAGTATTTGTTTATATTTTATGTATTAGACAATTATTAAATTTCATAGTATTATGAATTTAATAATATTATTAAAAGGTTATAAAAAAGTGAATATATATGTATGTACATACATCAATTAAGCTGTTTATATATGTATGGATGCAATTAAACAATCAATTATATGTTTTGTCACAGATTCCCCCACCCTCTTTTTACGCATGTAACCGAATTCGTTCCTTGGCCTTGAAATGATCTCGTCTTGAACACACTTTGTGTGCTATGTGTGTGTACTCACACAAGCAAGCGCTAATAATTTTGATATTTTTACGCTCTCACCTTTGAGCAATCTGAGAGAGCGTGAATTTCGTAGCCAGCAGAAGAGTAGCTTGCATAGTGCAATTTAAATGACACGGAGCACTCAAAGCTAGGTGGTAAATATTAAGTTATGCTTGAAAATAGGTGTATATGAAATGTGTCTGTGTTTATATATTTTAACTTAAAATCTGGAATATTTCATAAAAACATATTTTCAAGCAATACTTATATTTACCACCTAGCTTTGAGTGCTCCGTGCCTTCTGCTCTCAATTGTTGCCTGACCTACGCCAACATGTCTTGTTTGACGTCATAAACCTGCGAACATTGTTTATTCGCTAGTACATCGGATTAAACGGATTTGATTAAATATACACCATAACGTTAAGAATTTCTATTTCAGTTACGGGGCATACCTAATTTATACAATTTCTTGAAATGGAGCCTGTTTAATTTGTACAATTGCCTAAAATGACAATTGGAATTTATATTATGGCGGAAGATTAATCGATAGGGCGCGCATGGCGCTCATTTCGATATGGAGCCAGTGTTTATTAACGAACGAACGATCTCATTTAGATTAAAACCAAAATTCATTATTATTTTTCCTTTCTTCTGATATACCGTGAATGTTGGTATTGAAAATGCCTTAGCGGCACCTCCCGCCAATATTTTGAATATTAACATGGTTCTGATGTCTGCTGGAGCGACTGGTTCACAACTGGTTCCAGCTCCGGACTGGCGCCTTCTGTAACGGCTAATTTTTACACCCCCACTGTAAGGCGATTATCTCAAAGCGTGTCAGAGAAATCTGATTTAAATCTATTCTTAACACGTAGATATTTCAATTTACTCGTATTAGTTGTTTATTTACGATATACACTAAATTTAAAAAACCCTCTCTGAGTTCCATTTCCAACCGTTTCGACTCGACGCTTATTTGACGTACTAAAACTGTAGTGCATAAATAGCCCATCCTCTTCAGAAATTATAATTTAACAAATGTACATAACAACAAGTTGTATACCATTATTTCGTATGAAATTCTTCATGCGCATCCGTAAGATGTTTTTTTTAAGATATAGATAGCTGATCTTAGACGGTAAACGGTCAGTAGAAATCAGAGTTTCACATCTATCAATTATCGATTTTTATCGATTTCACTGAGAGTTGATAACGCTATGTGAAATTGCTTGAAACTTAATTCAAATTATATTATAAGCTGTTTTCATACTGCGTAACCGAGGGTCCGAGACATTCGGCTTTTCACACAGAAAGCTCATCAAGTTTGCTAAAGCGGTTCAAAGTGTCTTTAGCATGACAGCCAAGATAATATAATATTAACAATGCGCATGTCAGCTAGTCATAAGCTGAACTGCAGCCTCCGCCTCAGCCACATCCCTTTCGGCCGTCTTCAGAGCCTCGTAGAACATGGAATGGTCCAAATAATCATACTCCAATATCTACATACATATATTCTGGGAAGTTATCTTCCAAAAAGAGAAAAAACAAGCCAGTAACAAGTATAATTTATTTTTTTATTTATCTAGACTTTTTAGATTTAATTTTATTGGATTTTTTGTTCAGAAAGGCATGCTAAAATAATGACCGTGATCGGGGGCCACTCGCAACCTCTATAAAAACCTTGGGGGTCCGGAATTGAATGTCCCGGAATGTTGTTGTTGGGGATGGTGTGATGTTGGCGATGGCTGCCCTTGCCGCACAATTTCAAATGGCGAATTTGAACGTTGCAAGAAGTGATGATAGTTATTTTGTGGCAGTTGATGCTGAAAAGTATAAAAACAAATGTATTTAAATGGGAAATTCAGCTATGTTGTATAACTAACCTGTATATTTCGTAATGTCATTGCACTAGCAGCATTTCCAATTATATGTGGGCTTGGCCCATCGCCCAAATCTAATTGCAAACTCTCGGGCATGTCATTACTACTGCCAACTGCACTACGTCCATGCCCATGTCCATGTCCATTGCTATTGCCGCCGCCGCCGCCGCGCACACTACTTCCGCCGTTGCCGCCGCCGATTCCGCCACCGCCTCCACCGCTTGTCAAATGAAGCTGCCCCAATGAGGCTGTAGCCATCGCCACATCCGGCATTATTTCAGAAAGATGACTATTGCCCGTGTCCAGGCCACAAGCACCGCCGCCGCCCTCAGCGCCCATGCCCATATCCAGCCCCAGGCCATTTCCACCATGTGGAAATCGAAAGTCTCCCTCTGTAATTAAGGCAGGCAGGTCGTTGCGTTGATGATGATGCACAGTCGACGACAGTCGCCCATAGCTGCACTGCAGAGCTGCCGGTCCCGAGGTGGATCCAAAAATACTGGCCACACCAATTAGACCGTTCGAGTGGTGGCGTGGGAAGGTGAGATTGCGACTATAGCACGGGTGGGCGGCAATGTCAGTGCCGCACGACGATATGGATGAGCCCATCGATGAGGAGGATAGAAATGCGGCGGCGGGTGCAACAACGTTGGTGTGTCGCGGAATTGACCCCGTAGCCGCTGGCGATGGCGGCGGACTTTGATCTTCGTCCTCAAGCAGACAGTCCTCGGTCTGAGTGGTGGATGCCACAACACCACCGCAAGTCTCCTCTGCCGTATGCGTCTCGCCGCCACCTCTGCCCTCATTGGCCTGTAGAAGTGAGTGCTCCAATAGATCTGACACCTCGTCCGGCAGATTAAACTCTCGGACAACCCGCAGCCGAATTTGCCTGTCGATTTCATGCTTCGACGACAGCGGCAACAGCAATGCTCGCTGACACATGGGCGACTGGCGCAGCTTGTGTTCCCGCTTTCGCATTGCTAGCAAGGTTTGGTTGTCCGGTGGCGGTATAGCCGCTGCTCCTCCTCCCCGCAGCATCATATCCAGGTGGCCGTCACCAGTACTCCTACGACTTTCTGCCGCGCTGAGATCACTATTCACCTTCGACTTCATATGCGACACCATATATAGGGTGTCGGGGATATCGGGAGGATGTCGGGAGCGTCGCATTCGCATGAGTTCCACCTGGTGATGGGAGGAGGTCATGCGATCTTGGAGTAGCGCCTTCACCTCCTCGAAATACGGCATAAAGAGACGCGGTCGAACGTACAATCCCTGATTCTTTCCGCCACGAATCCAGGCATTGATACGTAAATTTTCCCTATCATCGCCTATCATGTGCGATGGCGGCGTGCTCACCAGTCCCCGGCGAATTGCCTGGCAGAGCACCTCGCAGTGCGGCGGCAGGACATGATCCATGCGCACCAAAGGTAATAGTTCCGAGAGTATTTCACGCAATTCCACATCACTCAGGTCGCGCTTCTTAACGCCCTTCCGTGCCACCGAGTGGGCTGTGTGCGACAACAAATTGGGCTCGCGATCCTCCATCCTGCGAATGAGCTCCTGTTCGCCCCATTTGAGGACAGCCTGCAATACTTCCAATTCGGATGCTTGCAGAAAGTTACTGTGCAAAATGTGTATTAGCTGAGCTTTGTCCAACTGATGCAGCACTGGCGAGGCGCTCACGGCGGAGAATTCCTCGCGTAAATACTGACAGGCCTGGCGAAAGACCCAGGCCGATCCATGAGGCTGGCAGCCCCACTTTAGGACTGTGGGCAGCGTTTCAATTGATAGCCACTCGAGTATCAAGTCTTCACAGCCTTGAGCCAATATATCGAGCTCTAAGAACCGCCCGATCTGATAGAGTTCCATGGCCTCCTCCAGCGTTGTTGGTCGCACGCGTCCCGTGTTGGTTAATGCATGCACTTCGCCCAGGGACCCCGCCGACGTTCCGGATCCGACACCGCGCAATATTAGGCTCAAGTCTACCGAATCGAGATAGATGGCTTGCAGCAAGACTCTGGCATATCGCTTGGGTATAACCGTTTCGTCTAATACAATGCGAGTGGGCACGTGCAGCGAACGCTCCACGTACTCGTCAATATTCCGCGTGCGACGCGCTATTAAGTTGCGGAAGAAGGGTGAGCGGGCGCTCAATACCGCTTTATGGCATGGCAGTTCAATCTTCGGCCGAAATCCGTACTCCGATGTCCCAGAGTCTTGACGTAGATAATCGTTGGATCCATCCGCCGTAAAGACAAGTGCTGCGTCCGCATAATCACCAGTTTCCAACAGATAGCGCAGATCATGCTCCAGCGGATTTGGCGTACCGAAATCCTTGCCTAGCTGACGCAAAAGTGTAACATCAATGCTGGGATCGTGTGGACAAAGGTCACCGGTATATAGGTAGCGTAATAACGACGAAAATAGTTGTACATCAATGGGCGAAGTAGGTAACTCAAGACATATACGCGCTCCGAAACCCGGACATCCGGCCAGCAGGTCTCGAAAATATACACAACGTGCTGATAATATCGAACGATGGACTGAGAATATCGTACCACGAAACACAAGATCACAATCCGTACACAATGTTTGGTCATAAAGAGCGGCTAGGTCCTGCTTGTACGTTGTGGCCGGCGGGCGTGCCAGTTCAGCTTGAACCTATAATATTTATAAAAAAGAAGATCAAGTTAAGCAAGTATAAATGTAAGTAAAAATACAATCTTTGCTAACCGACAAGTCCCTCAGGGCTGACAATGCTTCAAACTCCTCGCAAAGAGCGGCCAGTTCGATGGGTGCCCAATCAGACACAAAGTCTCGTAATACGCGAGCGTGATCACATGCCTTTGATGAGCGTCTTCGACGTATAAACTTTCGCTTGAGGGTTGCAAAGCCCGTAGCACGCTTCCGCCGTTGATCGCGATGATGATAATGTTGTGCTGCACCGCCGGCACCGCCACTGATAACAATCCCAGGAGTTCCGCCCAAGCTACCACTGCCAGTTGTCATTGCCACAGCGCCTGCCGTCGACATCCCGGCCATGCTCATGGGCAGAACGACTCCTGATACGTTCCCATTGGGATTGTTGCTAGAATTGTTATTTACTACGCTTCCTCCACTGCCTCCTCCTGATGCGAGCGTGGGATAGCTGCTGCTTGAACTGTTGGCTCCCATGTTTTAATATTATTATGCGTGTAAGTAGTGTAAACGCCAATAAATACTAAATTGGATGCGGTGCTTCACATCAGGATTACATCTTGTACTTGGATGCACGAATGTTTAGAATGTAGTGGCGTCAGACTCTCCTCCCGACAGCCTTCCGCACGCGGTATTCATCAAAATTGTGTGATTTTCTGTGTTTTTGTTTTAATACAACCAGATTCTGAAATCAAAGAGTAAAAAAAATATCAAATGAGTAAAAAAAATATGATACAAAACAATTTTTACATTAAATCAGATCTAAAACTGTTTGGATTTAGATTTATTTAACTAGAAACCAGAGATATCTATAATATTAGATGCGAAGGTAACCCCAATTGGATTCAAATTGCATATTGGGCCGTATAAGAACTCAAGCAAAAATTCCAGTTCAAATGAAATGTGCCATAAAATATATCAAAAGGATTCACCGACTTATCCGAGTCATAAAAATTATTTAAAATATAGTTCCTATATGAATAATATCTGAATATTCATAATATTCTTATATAATAACCAGGTATATCATAGTCGAGGCTTCTTTCTTATTTATGTTGTACGTGTCTAATAGTTGTAATTCCCTTGGCATGATATTGGATGCATTCGTTTACTTAAGCTTTTAAGAAGACCCATAGGAAGCTTTATAGAAATAAGACTTTATGTAAATGCACAAACCTGTGCCTTCCAAATGCAGTGCCTCACTGTACATTCAGTCTTCGGAATCCAAATGTATACGATGTGTGATGAAAAGCCAGAGCGCAACTTGGATATAAGTCGATCAATCTTCGAACTCTACTATTTAAAATTACATTTATGGGTGCCTATCAATGGTATTTCCTGACAAATATAGTTCTGGAAACCTAAAAGAGGGAACTCTTATAGAAAGTATTCATAAAGGCGAGTAAAAGTACTTACCGATAGGCCAAATAACGCAATGCACAAGAGCCACCATCATATTTTGGAGATTTTATGACCATCGTCTACCTTGACCCACATATAATTATGCATACATATATTATACATAGAGAGGTCTGCTATGAAGATAAATATGTAGCCTTGTATATGAAAGTTTTCATCTGCATCGGAGTGTTGTTGTCGTGTCACAGAAATCACTTGCAATTATTTAGGAGAGACAACAACAACAACTCTTGTTTAACGTGAATGGTGTTTCTAAGCTGGAAGATACTTTCGTCCGAAATGCATGGAAGATATATATATATATATATTCCATTTTTAATTATTTTCACAGTAAAATAATAATTAAAAGAAATTTTTGTGACACTCCAGCTATATGTACATGCACGTCGATTGCGAGGGTGAAATATTTTACGCACACTTTCAAATATGTTCATACTGGGTTGGATAATTTTTTACTAACAAAACTTATAGTTTTCTGTACAGTATTATGAATGTGATGACAATTTGTATTGACTTTTATATCCTTCATTATATTTTTAATGCGCATATGTATATATTTCAACATAAGTGCCCACACACCAATATATATATGTATGCATGTACATATATATGCATACATACTAATGTGTATCCGGATTTATGTGCACTGATGAAAAACATATGTACGATTTTAGGTGGAACAACTGAAAAGGAATACACATATGCATGTAAGCTGAGCACTGCAATCTCAATTTTGTGGGCTTTTTAGCTGTAAGCCTGGCCGAACAGAAATTTTCTTCACCACTCCATGTATGTATATTTATATCTACACTTTTTTTTCTGAACTTTGACTTTTACGAAGGGAAATTTCACATATTTAAGGCTCAAAAGCCATGGTTTACATTGTACTAATGCTTAATTGTCACATATACATGTTTATTAATTCATATTTTATAGTGGCCTTACATCAATTTATAATGTTGATTGTTTTATTTACATGACAATATTGAAATACGTTCGGAAAATTAATGTGCCCGTGCTTCTTATTTCCTTGACGACACACGAATAAATATACCATATGTATACGTTACAATATACCAGCAGAGCCATGAAAACATACTGAAAGATACTATTTGTCGGATTTATATCGATAATTTATCTGGCATTCCAGGTATCCTATCGCTTGCTAACGGGAGAACGTAGAATTAACGTTCACACTGGCGCAAACTTGCATACTATGTTTTATGTTAAAAAAACGGTTGTTTTTCTCTTGGTATTAATATGGGAGGCCCACATATTCTTAAAAAAAAACAATACTTAAAGAAAGTTTCCCCCTTGCCTTGAATTTAAGGTTCTTCTGGTTTTGGGCTTTCAATAGATCTTCAAAACTAAACTTTCTAGAACACAGTTATCCAGAGCTCATTAGGAGCTTTTAGATCCGATAGGAAAATGGAGCAGTTTGCAGGTAATATAGAAGTTTGAGGGAGTATATTTATAAATTTTAGAATGATATATTTATATGGTACTAAGACTAATTATTTTTTGTCATCATAGTACAGCGACCGCAATAATGTAAAATAGCTCATTGAAGTACTTAAAATCTATAAAAAATAAGGAAATAGTTGGAGTTGGATTTAATTTGTTTAAACTATCCAAAGGCATACTTACCGCTGTGAAACTTTGTAGAGATAGAGTTGAAAATTTATAAGCTGTAATCTTCACGGGGTGTTGACTACAGAGCAACATAAACCTTAAATGATTCTGGATCTGCTTACTCGTCGCTGTATATGAGTGGTTGCAATGCACGGAGCTTTCCCATTGGCACCCATAGAGAACGTTCGCTGTAGAAGTCGACTAGGTTTTCCAATATTAGTATAATTTATAAATGTTAAGTTAGCTTAAAGTTTCTTACGTGTTTTAATAATGCATCTCCATTTTCGCAAAGGACATATAATTGAGAGATCGCCGACGATATGTAGACAATGAACTTTACATAGTCTCCAATGAACATATTTTTTCCCTGCATGGGTAAAAGAAACAAAATATTGCTTATATTGTAATAAATTGTAATAAATAGTTGTTGTACGTACCGTTATTATTTGAAAACCAACCATGCAAATGAGAATTGATGAAATCATTAGATTGACTAACAAAATGGGATTAAAAAAGTCCTCCAAGCGGGCGGCGAATCTTATGAAAAAGAATAAGTAATATTAACAAAACTGGCAACATATTATATATGCATAAAGTTACTGTTATTTACCTAATGATCCTATTGTGCTTGTCTATAATTTGTTTTAAACGCTTCAGCTGCATGGCTTGCATCTCGGCACCGTCTCCTGCGTTGACTTTGACTTCAATAAATAATTTGTTTATATTTTCGTGTAACAAACGGAATTGACCACAAGTGTACGTTATGAAAAAACCAAAAAGTGAATCTTCGGCGAATAAAGTGGTCACCACACATATTCCTGCGTATGATGTAAACATGTAAGTAAGTGCGTAGCGCATCCAGCTGCTGTAGGGATCGTATGGAAACACCATTTTGTAAGGAAATGGTTTCTCCTGTGAGTCAAGTCCAAAGTTCAAAAAAAGCTCAACCAAGGGCAAGGCGCAGTACATAATAATGAGGCAAGAAAGTAAGGCTGTCATAATGGCAAACGTGTTCATTCGCTTTCGACATTCAGCGACAATAGAATTGTTTGTATTACTGTTGACAAAAATCGAAATTAGTTGATCAGTAATGTTACCCTCCAAAAATTTAGAAGACTTACTCTGGCATCCAAATCTCCAAAGCAAATTTCTCAACTAGTTTTCGAAACTTTCTTTGGTTGAGGCGTAAGTGAAGAAGTCTAACGAAGTTCAACACTCCCATAAAGGTTGTGCAACAGTTTTCCGTTGTTATTATAATATCCGATAGGTTTTTAACCAAAAAAGCTGATTGGTAACATATTGTAACGCCAACAGATGTTATAACGTACCAAGCCCATGTCGTATAGGCTAAACCAAAGATTGAACTGAAGAAATTTGATTTATACCTATTTGGTGACGTCGATGGCGGTAAAGGCCAAGAGCCATTTATCTTTAGCCAAGTGCACTGAACAGGCAAACGAAGATTAATGGTACTATCCCTATAACGATATTTATAAAACATGATGATGTCTCGCAAAATTTAAGAACCCAATATTGTGCCAGGACTGTCATCAGTTTTATACCTTTCCATCACACCAAACATTTCGGAAATATAAAAGAGAATTTAATATATACAAAATTACCCCGTTTAATGAGACTAATTTGAGTCCGCAGTTAGAATTTTAATAAGGGGGTGCGTACGAGCCGCCCTGTGGTACCATCAACCGTACCACTATTATCATATTAACAGCACAGTTCTGAAAAGGTAGTCTAATTTGTTGGTCAAACCTCTTTGATCAATCCCATTTTGTCTGGTCACAGAATTTCCTTAAACCAGAATTGTTATGTAAACATATCTTTTTAAAAAACACTTTAAGAATCTGAAAACCATATACATGCTATCTGTGAAATCGTTCAAAGGTATATTAAAAATATAAATATTAAATATATATGAAGTTTTTAGTGTTCTACAGTTAAAACTTAAATCGTAAATATACGAAACAAAAAAAAAACACTTCAACAAATTCAAACTGGCTTAGGTGTCGTATGAGTAATTTTCGCTAAAACGTTGACTATTGGACTCGACAGAAAATCGGACGATAAAGGTATTCAGAACCGAAAAGAATAATAATAATTTGAATAACAACAAGACTTATTAAAATTTTATAGATTTAATTTGATTTTAGGTCATAATAAAAGATGGCTAATAAGTTTTTGGTCAATAGTTTAATCTAATACCGTTTTTCACATAAGATGTCTATTTTGTGAAACGTTTACCATTAACTCATACCAACCATAACCATAACCATACATTTTACTCCTAATAAAGCGAAGCCTACAACTAGGATCATATCCTTTTTTTATAATCGGAATGCGCAATTTTTATCGATAATGTAAAATGCAGTCGAAGTAAAAACAGGACAATAACAGTACTGTTTTCAGGATTGCATGTGAAAACTATCGAGTAAATATCGCCACTTAACTGTGTGATTGGTAATTTCAAAAGTTTAAGGGGAAGAAACTTTTTTCCCAAGGCCTTTGCCAACTACTTTAGTCGATTTTAATATTTAGGATTGCAACATTTTGATAATTGTGAAAAATAGTTTGCGGACTTATACCAATTCGTGTTTCTTATCGATAAAATAATCTATCGAAATAAGCTCTAGACGGAATACTTTTATCCATTTTTTTCTTTTTGCGATGAAGAAACAGTTGTTTTTTGTATTGGTATTGATATGGGAAAATAAATCTAAAATAAATTAAAACAGAATCAGTAATATTGTAATAATCGGTTTAGTAACTATCGTACCGATTTTTATTGTGAAGTGCTGTATTTGATGCTAAGGATGATAGTAGGTAATAATAGCCAAACTAAGGGGAAAAATTTAATATATTTTTAATTTTGAACACTTGTTTCTTCACAGTTAATATATATGGGGATCATTTATCGCTGATGGGAATACCAAACATGATCTAAGAATAGTGAGCAGTGTGAAACGGCCCAAATATTTATCGATATATCGATACAAATTTAATACACCGATACTATTTTCTTACACCCCAATTTGTTTCTAGGTGTTGGCTGCCAATTGTAGAGTGCAAATGAAAAGTTACGGATTGGTTTTCGTTAAAATTTTCAGTTACATGTGTATTAAAATCTGAATCTATCGACAGAAGTTTGGTTTTTCTTGTTAAAGTTGACGTTGCGTGTAAGTAACACATTTTCCGGAAAATCTGTATTGCGAATAACAAATTAAAGAAAACGACTGGATGTGTGTGTATGTGATATATTAAAATATTTTTCTCATGCCGTATGTATACAGATGCAACGAAATATTTTATGCATTGATACTTATGTACATATGACGGGGTCCCGGAACTCATTTCTATTCGCTTCGATTATTAGAAAACACGGGAAAATGTTTTACTCTTCGGCCTTTAAAAAAAAAAATTCAACATTTAAAATTGATTATTTTTTGCTATATATTTCTTTCTTGCTCTTTGTCATGTGGGCTTACGCTACCGACCTTGGTGTGAATGGGACAAATAATCATCTCAACTGCTGTTGGGGACTTCCGACCTGCTTTTGCTGCCGTGTTCTCAATTGCGCACGGCTCGTATCACTGGCTGTGCTACTTACTCCAATCAGTTCAGCATTATACGCAGCGGTGGTGGTGCAAAAATTGCGATTTTGGTGTACAAAAAAGCAAAAGAAGGAATATCCCAACCAACAGAAGCAAGCAAGCAATCGAAAGGACGGGCAACATAAAGTAAAATTTCTATTTCTATCTTGTAAAACGCAAGATACGTTTTTTTTTTGTAATTAGTGCTGTTTCTCAATCGCGACACTCT
Organism: Drosophila pectinifera; assembly: GCA_008042775.1. NCBI lineage: Eukaryota > Metazoa > Arthropoda > Insecta > Diptera > Drosophilidae > Drosophila > Drosophila pectinifera. The sequence goes on from VNKC01000205.1 coordinate 70,291, forward strand.
TTTTTTTTTACAAACATCCAATTAAACGAAAGGATATCGAACACAACAGTTTTCAGAGCTGTATTCAAGACATTTGAAAAAAGCAAGCGGTGGAGCAGGAGCAGGAGCAGGTGACTTGACTGCATTAAAACAAGGTTGGTTAAACGAACTAAAGCAACAAAATCTAGAAAATCTGATCTGCCGCTGCACACACACAGTATTTTCTTGTATGCCAACCTTCAGAGTAGCCGGAACTGTAAAAAAAAAAAAAAATAGCCCCCTTCGTAGATAGTTTAAATATGCGAGCAAAAAATATATTTAACAAACCAAACATTTCTACAGGGATTTAAAATACACCGAGCGCACATTCATACGTACATCCATCTACATCAACAGCTCCAACTGTGCTGCTGCATTAACAAATTTCATCGGAAGTGGCAGAGGAGGATAACAACAACAACAGCAGCAACGGCAACAACAACAACAAAAGATCACCGGTCTAAACAAACGGGAAAAAAAACGCGAAGCGAGAGAAAAATGTGTGAATAAGTGTGTTAACTGAATGAAAATAATAAGTTAATGAACATTATCAACTAATTAGAGACGACCGTGTGCACAAAATAATCGTTGTATGTAAGCATCTCATCCTAACAAGCTACATATTTATTAAAATAAGCTTCCGACCTTCCTACAACAACAACAACATCAGCAAGAACAACAAAACGTAAGTAGCTGCTTCTTTTACTCGTTCAAAAATCAATTTTTGTTTACTTTTTCTGCCTTTTTAGCGCCTTCTGATCTACGCCTGCATCTGTACATCGCGTGAAAGTACACAGGACTCGGAATCGCACACCGGCACGCCGTACATACCATACATACATAAAAAATCGAGGAAGAGAGGATTCCAATAATACTATCTAACGAAAGATGAATGAACTAGACAGTCTTAGGCAGGAAGCCGAATCCCTCAAAAATGCTATCCGGGATGCTAGAAAGGCCGCCTGCGACACATCCTTGTTGCAAGCCGCCTCCTCGCTGGAACCCATCGGACGCATACAAATGCGAACCCGGCGTACATTACGCGGACATTTGGCGAAGATCTATGCCATGCATTGGGGCAATGATTCCAGAAATCTCGTTTCCGCTTCACAGGACGGTAAGCTAATCGTGTGGGACTCGCATACTACGAACAAAGTCCACGCCATTCCACTGAGATCCTCATGGGTTATGACCTGTGCGTATGCTCCGTCTGGCAGCTATGTGGCCTGCGGCGGCCTCGATAATATGTGTTCAATTTACAACCTAAAAACGCGCGAAGGTAATGTCCGTGTGTCCCGTGAGCTGCCGGGTCATGGTGGCTATCTATCATGCTGCCGTTTCCTCGACGACAATCAGATCGTGACCAGCTCCGGCGATATGTCGTGCGGGCTGTGGGATATCGAGACGGGCTTGCAAGTCACCTCCTTTTTGGGTCACACCGGAGACGTTATGGCACTGTCATTGGCACCCCAATGCAAAACCTTTGTGTCCGGCGCCTGCGATGCATCCGCCAAGCTCTGGGACATCCGAGAGGGAGTTTGCAAGCAAACTTTCCCCGGTCACGAGTCGGATATCAACGCCGTAACCTTTTTCCCCAATGGACAAGCATTTGCAACCGGATCAGATGACGCCACCTGTCGACTCTTTGACATTCGTGCCGATCAAGAGCTGGCCATGTACTCCCACGACAACATCATCTGTGGTATCACCTCAGTGGCATTTTCAAAGAGCGGACGTCTGTTATTAGCAGGATACGATGACTTCAACTGCAATGTATGGGACACGATGAAGGCGGAGCGGTCTGGCATACTCGCCGGTCACGACAACCGTGTATCGTGTCTGGGCGTCACCGAGAATGGCATGGCGGTGGCAACAGGATCGTGGGACTCTTTCTTACGTGTATGGAACTAAAAACAAAGAGAAGAACTTCAAACTTCATTAAAAAAAAGGGTGGGGGTGGGGTCAACGGTTGCGCAGTCTGCGGCGATAGTGTTACTACACCATTCATCCATCTTACATTGTGATCTGATGTAAATGGTATGTAAATGGTGTTGCCACCTTCCCGTGCGTGGTTTATATAAAATGATGATGACGGACGACGACGACGACGACGTTTTGAATATGTGGGTGTGGGCGCAGCTAGTTGACTAGAACGTAGACCACAACAACAAAGAACTTTATATACAACATTATTTATATTGCTATATACTTATTAACTAAAATTATACAAAGAAAGGAAAAAAAACAAAGTGCAGACATACGCAGCAACATACATACAAATAGACATACACACACATACGCACACACAGACACGCACACACACAACACTCACACACCATACACACACACTCACACACAAAAACACACACGCATACAAGAATATTATTAGTGTAAATGGGAAATTCAAGCAAAAAACAAAACGAAAGGAAGATGATGAGGAAGGAAAGAAAAGGATGCGCCCGCTGATATTCAGTCAGTTGTGTAGTAGTCAGAATTCCGGGTACAACAAGCTACAGTTTAAAACGTACGTAATGTAAACTTAGTTCAAATCGTGTATTTGAGTGTGGAGTGTGAACGACCGCACGCACGCACGCCTGATGATGAAACTTTGAACAATGTAAGAGAAAACAACGGTATCATTATGAACAACATACATATGTATGTACACATATGACAAGTAAATACATTGTCTTCTGCGTATAATACATTAACTTCAGAGAAAAAAGGGATCCTGATTAAGAGATGAAGTAAAATAAAGTAAAAGCATTTAAAAAAGAAAAAAAGAAAGAAAGAAAGAAGAAAACATCACGGCGGCGAACCTAAAAAAATTAAAACAATTGCGCATAATAAACTTTAAAAATCAAGTAAACAAACAAAAAAAAAAAAAGTAAACAAAACAAAACACTATACAACATTTTTGTCTTATTATGTTTAAGTCCCTAATTTATATACAAACAAACAAAAAATAAGAATGATTTAAATAACAAAACTATGCATTAGTAAAAAAACCAAGTGGAAACTATACATAATATGATGGCCATATAAGCTATAACAATAAATTTAAAAAAACACCTTTAAATCTTATAATACATTTATAAATGTTTAACAAAATCTTAACATATACATTCATAGAAATGCGGCATTAAGGGGCATCAAAATAAAACCATACTTATTGCAATGAAAAACAGCGTTTGAACAAAAGCATACATCTACATCCCCCCCTCACCTCACCTCACCACCACACCGCCACCATTTAAAGCAGAGTTACATTTTTCAATTGTTCAATTCCATTTTTTTGAGGTTTGTATATGTACGAGAGGTTTGAGGATGCAACAAAGTAATGTTTGTACTATTCAGCAAGAAATGCTTAGGAAGTTAAAAAATATGATGTCTATTGTTTTCGGTTGTCATACGAATATATACACTGAATCGAGTTTTTCTTTCGTTTCGAAATCAATTGAAATATCATTACATGTATGTAAATGCAGAGATACAGATTCCAGTATTCTGAAATCCTATTAATGCCTTCTTCTATTGTTTGAAAGTTGTCACATATTTTTCTCACACACAAAGAAAGCTCTTGGTCCGATAGCTAAACTCCGATTTAAAGTAATAGTTTATTAAGCACCGAGGAATTAAGAAAGAAACTAAAAAACCAAAAAGCAAATCCTTATCAACATTTGAAGTGCACAAGATGAGGGCAAGGAAGCATTGTGTATTTTTACTAACTTTTAATTCTAAAACATATTGTACGCAATATCCTTATGTATATGTATGACTATTGGTGTGTTTGATACAACTGCAATTATTTGAGCTGTGCTTTTTAATAAGTACGTATTATTATGTAACCAAACCAAACCCCCCTCCTCCCCCCCTAACAACAACAACAACAACGCACACTACTCTCCAGCTCCCCCCTCCCCCCACCCCTCGTCATGATTTTTGTAATTCAAGCAGTAAGTTTTCAACTACTCTAGAAAAGATATGGTTCTGTCTGTCACAGCCTTAATGGATTATATACAGTCGACACATAGCATTGGTTTGTTCGAAATCTTCGCAAAGCTACAAATCTACAAATCTACAAAAATCTTCGAAATATGTTAATATCACAACCCTTCTGTATGTATGTGTGTTACCATGTAAATTTAATACTGTCCACATTATGTTAATATGTATACGCCACAAGATCGATCATATATATGCGAATATATTGTAATTTAGTTACTGTTTTATTTCGTCTGCCTAAATTTAAAGCATTTTATAAAACGGTACATCTTTGTAATTAGTTATTTGTATTACAAAGTAAACCAATTAAAGAAAAAGCTGTCAACAACAACAAATTGAAATCTAAATAAATAAATGATGTTCATGTAAGATTAACATAAACATAAACAACATACAACCTACAACCCATACATATTAAAATAAAAAACGAAAAAAAGAAAAATTAAACATTACTAACATTAATTTATAATTTGTGTCATAGCCGTCAACTCAGCGTTATACCTAGAATATATAATAAAGAAAATTGTGTTAAGCAAATGCTATATCATTTAATGTATGTACGTCGTGTGCCCATGCCGAAAATATTAATTAAGACTTTGGTCGGTTAGGAATAACGGGTTAATAAAACTGGCATGTTAATAGTCATACATTTATATGCAATCTAACTAAACTCTTTTTTTTTTTTATTAAGTCCTTGGTATTTTCATTACACCTCTTGCCATGCCAATTGTTCAATGCAACAAATCTTTAATTGACAAAATTTTGGAAAGGATGCCGGTATGAAAGTACCCCAATTTCAAATATGCAATTCTATTTAATTTATTTTCTTAATCCGTTGTAATTTCTTTGCCATTAATGGCTCTTTAAAACGAACGATAATAGGTAGTTAAAACTTATTCGGTTAATTTTCTTGCAAGAAGTTTGGGCACAACTTCTCAGATTTTGTTTTAACCCGATAGGAACTTCAATTTAAAATTAAATGTTATTTTAGGGTTCCAATATGTTTATCTAGTAGTGATTGTCATGGATTATTTTGACAGATTGAAATAAGAAACTTTAAATGATTGTTTAGCATTGCGGATAATATTAAAGTTAAATAGTAATCAGGGGAGTCGGTATAGTCACTACAATGTTAAAGCTAAAAGGCGATGATGTTGATGAAAGATCAAAAAGCTTTAACATTTTATAGACAGTAGCTTGTAATGATTTTATATGGATCGAACCATTAGGATCTAGGTATGGTTTTCGAACAAACCACATTCAAATGGAACAAAGCATTGGGGCATAAATATGTATAAATATAGCATACATTGAAGATCACTTTGGAACATATTTAAGGTTTGTATTAAGGGGTAGTCATTGATAGTCGTTGGATACGTACTCGTAGACCGGCAAACAAAGACAACTTTGACTCATCAAATCTAAAAAGTCATAAGTCATAAATGGAAATAACTTGGAGATAAATGACTCATACTTGGCACAGACTGCAGTCCTCCTCCCTACCACAAAAACCAACCCTAGTATCATGACTCAAATATGCGCGCGCAAATGAGCTTTAAGAGTGAGTGTATTTGGTTTTCGTAAGCTCGCTCCCGATCCTCAGAGGACACCAAATTCATGTCCAGTACTGGTTTGATTTGTTTTTAAAAGTATGCTATACATGTTAGCATACATATCTTAAAACCATTTAGTTTTAGCAGTGGATTGGTCAAGGGTAAGTATACCAAGTTTGGTGCCTCAGCTAATAATTCTTATAATTCCCAAAACCCAGCTGGTTAAGTGGACATGGATAGATCTAATTGGCTGTTGGTGCTAGTTCAGAAAATATCTATTGCTTTGGAATCAATTGAAAAATGAAGAAAACTCTGCTCTGAATTTTATGGAGTCCATGTTGCCCTTGCAACATTGATGTGTTGCCAACAACAATGGGTGGAGTTTCTCAACATGTTCCTAGCATCATTTACGGAGCTGGCAACACCCTTAGTACATCAGTGTGTACACACATATAATACAGGACCCAAGCACTGAGCTCAACGTTGTTAAATTACTTAAACTTACTCGCCGTAGACAAAAGATTTGTTAGAAAAATCAGGCAAAGTGGTATGAGTGGAATATATTATATATTTATTTATAATTGAACAATAATTAGAATTATATACTGCGCATATAATTGTATATAATTGATAGCATTTAGAATAGGTAGTTAGTTTGATTTCATTTGTTTAGGGAATTACATATATGTATATTGAACCTTTGATTACGAATAACAAACAATTTTTTATAAACTCGACAAACATGAAAGAATTGTTTAGCAAGACTATGATTTACTATGAATTATATTAAATATATGTTTAATCTTCCTTTGAAAGGCTTCCCAAGTCGCTCAGAAAGATCTCAGGGGACAGGACGTGCGAGGATCCAACCAGCACCTCCCAGTTGCGAACCGAATTGGTCACCTCGTAGGCGCACCTCATCTCCGACATGCTGACGCCGCCCACAATAAACACAATGAGTCTGGGCACGTTCTTCACCTGCGCCTGGGCCTTGTCCTTGTGCCAGTGCCCATAGCGAGCACTGGCCGGTGCCTGGTGATAGTTGGTGTTCTGGGCACGGCCTTCGAGGAAGGGGAAGTGACGCAGATCCAGCTTATCCTCTATGCAATCCTCCATGATGTCCTTAATAACAGGTGTCCAGCGGGACATTTGGTAGGTGCTCTCAGTGATACGTTCTTTACGGGGCACGGAGTATATCTTCTTGCGAGACTATTTAAGTGGTTTAATAATGAATTATTATATGTGTAAGTTAAATAGTTAATAGGAACCTACATCAGCGATGACATTGATTCCCAAATAATTAAGGTTTCGAACCATGTCCTGATCCTTAGGCGATAACTGGGCATGCGTGAATAGTTTGGTCAAGTTTTCCTCCGAAATTCCGTTCTTGATCATCACATAAAGAGCAATTATGCGAACTTTGTCGTAATTGGAGACATTCTGCTTAGGAATATACTCGTAAGACATGTAACTAATGTGAAGTGGGTGAGGGTCTTACCGCATCCAATAAAATGGGCACAATGTTACGCATATGATCCTTGATCTTCTCCCCTTCAGCATCGGTGCCCATGGCCAGATCCTGCTCAACTCGGCACAGTTTATCCACATAGTTCTGGTAGGACTTCATACAGTCCTCGGCCAAATGCAAATGGGTCGAGTACTTGGACAGTTCCTTTTGATATTGCGGCATCTTTTTGATCATTTGCGACAAGTCGCGCATTGAAGACTTATCGGCTATATAATTAGGATATTCAATTTATATTAGAAGGCGGTTATGTCTGGGACAGAGCTCGCAAGTAACAGTTCGGCGTCTTAAAAAGGTTTTAAAGAAAAGCTCTTGCCTTAAAAGAGCGTAACAAGAGAAGCTTAACTGAGAACGCTGCACCGAAGTCGAAGGCTTGAGCAACTGTTATTTACGAGATCTGGTCAGTGGTGTCAGATATAGTCTAGTCGACTTACTGGAACTCATCCTCTTGGAGTCGGTAAACTTTTTCAAGTTCTGCGTAACCTGAGTGGACACGACGGCAATGTGCTCGTGGCGCAGCTCCACCCATAGGTCGTCGTTCTCATCCAATAATACCTCCTTGTCGGGCTGGTTGGGCCCAGGTGTATACCGATAGACATCGTTAACAATTGGAAGCAAATCATAAGCCATGGCTTGCAGTGTGAGCTCATGCAAGAGAGGCGAGACGCAATCAAAGCCACGATCCAATATCAAGAGCTGTGACCGAGCCTTTTCCGGTCCCTCGCCCATGGTTGGTTCGTCGGCCTTGTAAGCGTCCAGCTTTTGCTGCACAGATGCAGCCAAATCAATGTTCCTATCCCAGTCACAGCGGTAGCGCACGTTGGGGTATTCCCCCAAAGTGGCGCACAGAGTTGCAATTTGCTCCGCAATCCGCTCAATGTGCTTGCTGCGGATGGAAGCAAATGCCGGCGAATATAGGCACTGGAACGTGTCCGGTGAGTCCAGCGAAAAAACCTAAGCATGAGGGTTACAAGGAGTTACAGATGTAAGTTATTTAAATCCTACTAGACACTTCATTGTTCTCTCTACTAGGAAGGTAGGTTCCCTATTAAACGACGAATATCTCGCTCTATAACCTATTCAAACCGAGATCCCGCGCAAGTATCATAGAAAACCTAAAAAGATAAGGTTGAAGAGAGAAGCTCTAGCTTCGCATACTTCGGTATCCATAACTGCCTGCTGTTTCGCCTTCAGATCTTGAGGAGCTAAGATTAAAGGTGATTTAATGAAGGATATGCTCAAAGGATGGTGAGTATTATTTATACGATCAGCTTTCCTATGTGGCTTCCTCTCCTAAATACGATTTGTTTCATGTATACAATTTTAATACATTAAATTGAACACTGCAAAATAAGTATAGCAAAACTTAAGGAGATTTTATATAGTAGAACTTGAGCCTAATCAAATTTATTAACCCGGTCTAAAAGAAAGTCAGTCAAGAGCTGAAGAGACTTTAATGTTCAAGGAGTGTTTTGAAAAGTCGTTGCCGTCGATAATAATTATCGATTATCCTTATCGATTATTTGATCCTGTTTGGGTTCACGATTTTACCGATTTTACCTTTTAAAGTTACTCGTTTTTTTGTATTTAATGTTCGTATTAGTCTGAGCAACAATATTGCATTTATTCATGTTCTGTATTGTATCGCTGTAAGTTTAATGAAAAATTGTGGCGCACCTGGCATTCGTAAGGAAGAAATGCAATATTAATCTCCTTTAGAGTTTTGATCTTTCTTGCAGCGCACGATTTACACAAATCGTTAAATAATTCCTCTGGACAAACTATAATTATATTCAAATTTAAAAAGAGTGATATTTAAATTGAATATAAGTACAATAGCTCATTAATTTGTGGACTTAATATTTGGTTGAAATAGAATCAATTCAGAAAAATAAAACATATTACATCAGGAGGTAAACCTTAGTAATGAAACCTAACGAAAAGATCAGCTGAAAAGACTGTGTAAAGAATATTATATATAGATATATTACACATAGATATGTACATATATAGAAGTAGTTCAAATTAAAAATAAAAACTCTTAAATAATTAAGCGGAATGGAAATATGGAAAACATATAAGCCGGATATGAAATTGGCGACTGAAATCTCATACCCTCCGTGAAAAAGACGTGAGCATATCGATACGTTGGCCGCGCCGGGTTCTCAAAATCGCGAATCAAAGACCGAACTGAATCATCCGATGGTGTTATCAAATAAATAGCATCCATGGTGGGCAAGGGCTCACGCTTCTTGTGAATATCTTCCACCACTGCAAAATAATTAGTAAGTAAGCTAAAAGCCTGAGAAAATGGAAAAAGGAAGACTTACAGGTGATTCCCTCGGCACTAATCTCATGCATTTTGGTGCAGGCCGAGACCATGCGCATACCCAGCTTGTCCACTACCAGGACACGCCATTCCATCCCGCCGGCCCCAGCCTTGGCAGCAGTAGTGACCTGCTTTTTTGGAGCTGGGGGCTTGTACTTCACCACCTCGTTCATGATCTCTAAAATAATAGAACATAAATAATATTTGATTTCCTTTATCCCTTTAGAAGGATGCCATATAAAGCAAAAGCAAATATATAGCATATTTATGTGGGCCTATTTCGCCAGCAGATCAATAATCTCATAACTGCAGGCGTCATCGAGACATGATTCACTAATTATTTGTCACTGACAAGTAGGGACTTGTTTTATGTATGTACATATGTATATATGTATGTTTTGATGGCAGGGTTATAGCATGCGTATTACATACTTATAAAACACATTACTCCAGGGGTAAAATGTATGCGAAAGCTGAGCTGCAACCCGCCAAAAAAATGTTTTGTATAAACTTTTGTTCAATAAGTAAATATAAAGGTAATTGATGGACGATTACGAATAAAAAATGCTTTATTTTACGATTTGGTCTAATTTATTTATTGTTCTAATATCTGTAAATATAAACGACTTATTTTAAATGTAAATATAATTCAATCAATGTTTATCGAAACTTATGCTGAAAATATTTATTACATAAAATAAAAATAACTAATAATGGAAGCTTGTTAGGCTACAAAAATAGAAATTTGATTTGCGGGAAAAATCAATTGCGCGTCATGGCCTGGCCCGCCTTGTAATATCAGCTTTAATTGGCAAAACAATGAATTTGAACACCATAAGCTAAGTCACACTTACTTTGACCAACTAACACTTTTAAAGCCATTTTTACGGGATAAATTTGGTAACCACACAAGAATGTGATAGGGGAAAAGCTTAAATAATGTTTTGATATATTTCTTCCGTTTGATGTCAACTGCTTTTTCACGCTCGCAAAATCGATTTCCTACTCGATTCATCGATGTTACAAAAACATCGATATGAATTCTGTAAGTCGACTTCTTTGAGTCCAGTCCCTTTAGATTACATCACGGGGGAACGAATGGAACTTTAACAAATTATTAAGCTTCGATTCCCACAGAGCCACTGCTGACCAAAACAGCAAATCTCCAATCTTTATATGCTGTTATGAATTTAAAAAAAACGTTAAGGGACAAAATAAAAAAAATAATCGGCATGTCAAACCCTTACAGAACGGTAGACGGTGGATGTGTCTGCTGAGGTTGTGGTATAAGGTGGTTTTATTCGTTTCAGAACTCCTATCGACTACTACTATCGATTAATTCCTGGTAATGAAAGACCTTTAACCTGCTAAAAACATCAAAGTCACTATTATATGTGGAAAATAATAATCAACTGCGATTGAATCTTAAGAAGGTCAGTGTGATGGTGCTGTTGTGCGTTGCAAATTGTCTGTTGCTTTCCTAGTCTGCTCACTTCCCGTACCTCAGCATTTCTTCATGTGATTCTACATATATATTTATATGTAAATATATAAATATATACACACCGAAATATAATTATACATATTGCAAACAGAGTGTTCAATTGTGTAAATTGTAAAGATATAAAGGTAACTAAGGCATTTAATGTGTGCGAGACATACATAAGTACACACATTTGTCTATTTCTATACCCATCGCTTGCAATATCTACCATCTGTTTGGACACCGCCTCATCCAAACAGACAAACATATATTTCGATTCATGTATACATCCACTCAAATATATATATATTCTTGGCATGACGATAATAAACACTCGGTCATTTAAACTTGCAGCTGTTAGCGGTGCATGGAAACGCATAACTAAAACAACAAAATGGAACCCAACGTTGGAGAGGATTTGGCACAAAAGGCCCTGTACGACAAGGAAACGGAAGATGTCTTGAAGAATAATGACACTACTTTTCTGGCGAACATACTGCGTGAAATTCTATACAGTCCCATGAACTTGGCCCTTTTGGCAATTATCTGTTTTCTGGTGTATAAAATTGTTCGGGATCGTACAGAAGTACCGAGTGTCGGTGCTCCAAAACCATCTGAGCCAGAGCTGCCCAAAATACGACGCGATTTTACTGTCAAAGAACTGCGCCAGTACGATGGAAATCAACCTGATGGCCGTGTTTTGGTGGCCGTGAACGGAAGTATTTACGACGTTAGCAAAGGAAAGCGATTTTATGGGCCAGGTGAGTTGTAGCTAGTAATTTAACCAACCAATATGCACTTTACCAACTTGTTTTTACCCTCTTGCAAATATTACTTCTAGAAGTATTTTTAATCACAAACTAAAGTAGGTTCTAAGAAAATTGAGATCAATTTTTCCCATTTTTACCTTGAATTTTTGTAAAACCCAGACCCTTCGATAAGAAACAAGGTCAGTTCCGTATTTAGGACAGATTTTTAGAGGTCAAAATATATTAATTAGCTGGTGTTATCTACATATACATACGTTCACATGTTTTTCGCTTATCAAAATAATCAAAAGAATGATCGCAAACGGTAACAGAGGAAGGAGGTGATGAAATGCCCAAATGTTTTGTTTGTTAACTATATTTGCCTGAATATCTGTTATTTAACACACATAATTTATTGATTAAATTTTATTTTAAAGGTGGACCTTACGCTACGTTTGCGGGCAGAGATGCATCTCGCAATTTGGCCACTTTCAGCGTCGATTCCAACGATAAGGATGACTACGACGACCTGAGCGATTTAACTGCTGTAGAGATGGACTCTGTGCGTGAATGGGAGATGCAGTTCAAAGGTAAGCTAAGGTTATATTAATATATATACCCGTATATCATTATTAATATGCATTCCTTGTTTTGTATAGAAAAATATGAGTTTGTGGGAAAACTATTGCGCAAGGGTGAGCAACCAACTAACTACGATGACGATGAGGATGACGAAAATGTTTCAAGCATTGACGACACCGCCGCCGCCGCTACTGCTGGTACACAAGACGATGGCGTGCGAAAACGTCAGCCGGACAGATCGAAAGGATCGGAGGCGGCTAATGGTCCTAATGCAAGCATAACTAAGGCGCAGAATGAATCTACCGATTGTTAGCACGCCAATATACATGCATACATCTTTTTTTGTTTTTACATATATTCGGTTAGAAAACATAACGTCTAAAAAATAATAATAACCTGCAGCATTTTTTCAGACTATCTATCGTTAAATGCTGTGTCTGCTCCTTTGGTAAATTGAACAATAACTTGAGCGATAAAAGACATTATTAAATTTATGTGTATCATTACGAAGGAAAAACCTTATTTAAGGAGAAACATACAAAACATATTCAACATATGAGGGTTTTCTATTATTATTGTATTTAGTTTGCAGCCTTGTCACAGCTATAGTTGTTACCATATTTTCACGTTGTGGTTAAATTTGTTCCACAAAAATAAGTGTATATTCATTCAAAATTAAACGGAAATTGTAAAGTTTTTTAAAGGAGAAGGCAAACATGTGTGAGGGTATAAAATACTTCAAATAAAAATGAATAACTCTAGTCGTTAGTTGAGAAAGTTTATGGTTTTTTGAAAAGCTTGGGTGCTGCAAGTGTGGGAAACCCTGAATGAAAATATGAAAATTTCGATTTTAAGTTTACCAAATACCCAATTAAAAACATTAGTTTATTCTTTTCTCAGTATTGAATGCTTTATTTTGTCTGATTTAATTATGCAAATATTTTGAATTAAGAAACCCCCAGTGTTCCATATTCCACAGTACCACAGTACTCTGTTTTGACACACATGACACATGAACTCGGTATATTTTAAAGATCTACCTACGGTCACACTTCAGCCCCGATTACGAACATACGTTTTTTTTATTTGTTTAATTTGGGATATATAACAACATGGCGCGTCCCTTTGATTTGTTGTTTATCAATGCTGCTTCTCGGCTCATCAAGAACCAGCCTATATCTGCATCACTGAGGCACAAGAGCACCAGCAAAAGCAACAAAGTCAACATAAAGCGCCAGAGCAAGATATTCAACTCTTTGGTAGGAAACCGGCATGAAGGCAGCGGCAGCACGCGCTGGTATCCCTCCCACGACGTGAATATCAAAAGTCGACCTTCCAGCTTCCAGCAGTCGACTTCCAATTCCGTTCGCGCTCCAAAATTCGGAGGAGTCTCTCATTCGCGTGCCCATCTGGACAGTCGCAGAATGGCCGTGCTGAATAAGATGTTCATGACGACCATAACTGATTTTCTGGCAACAGGCGATGGCGATGCAGCCCGCTCTATAGTTGGCCGAGGCCTGCAAGTTTCCTATGTGAAGATCACCAGCGACTTCTCACAAATCAATGTGTACTGGTCTTGTGGTTCGCCGGCTGAACAAGCCAACACTGCGCTCGAGGAGGAACTAAGTCGGTGCAGTGGCCAATTGCAGCATGAACTTTCCCAACTAAATCTCATGGGTGAAGTGCCCCGCATCAGGTTTGTTCGGGACAAAACGAGTACGAATCTTTGCCAGGTGCAGGAAATCCTAGCCCGCATCGGTCCACTCGAATATGTAGAAACGCAGAACGATAAAAGTGACAAAGAGGAAAACATGTCTGAAGAGCATCCTTCCCAAGCAGAAACGTCGACTGTCAGTTGGCCGGAGATGCGGCAGGATGTTGTAAATTTTAACCAAAGCTTAATAATGGATAAGATTCTCAATAAGATGCACAAATTCAAAGATGCCTGGGTCTCTCATATGAGAACGTTTTCCCAATCGAACGGCTCCTGAAACTACCTGATATCATTGTAATAAATCCTTTAATATCTAATCTGTCATTTTATATTTTCAAATTCATCGAATACGGGTTTTTTAGAGGCAAGACTAACAATTTCCTAAGCTTTTTTTAAAATTGAGTTTGTTAGGAACAGCTGACAAGCAGCTGATCCAAAGTTAACGACAATTATTGTGATGATACCTTAGCTACTGCATGACTATCGATAATTCAACGCAAACTCTCGCTCTCTCAGGTACATGCGCGTTTCAGTGAGAGTAGGTGGCGCCAGCCATCCACAGGGCGGTATTTTGTAGTTTATCGAGCGAAGTTTCCGACCTTCTTCTACATCCCTACCCAAATCCATTGAAGAATCCAGTTGAATGCCAGTCAGTGGTCTACAAAAATAATTGTTTTGCCGTGAAAATTTCTAGATAATTACAAGTTGGGCGTACGCAGCGAGTGCACAACATTTATCCATTCAATCGGTTACTCACCGCAGTGTCACTCAAACAGTTGCCTTTTCATTAGTTTAACTTGTGTACACATACATGTATATGTATATATTTTTTTTAATGACTAACTGTTGTGTGAATGTGCATGGAGAGGATTCTTAGTCCCAGCTGCAAATCGGAGACTCAACTTGTCCGCAAATAATTCGTTCTTCGGGTTTCATTGTTTGTGAGCAGCTAAGTTTTTTTTTTTTTTGTATTGCATTGGTATCGCTTTTACGTGATATCGAGCTGTGTGTATGAAAACCACATACGCGATTTTTGTTGTGCGCACGGCTTACGCATATATATATATTTTTTTTTTATCTCAATAATAGTTAACCCGAAAAAACACACTCACACAGCAGTAATCAAGGTGCAAGAAGCTGTTGTGACGGACAGATCGAACGGAGGAATCGAGAGAACATAAATACGCAAATATTTGGTTGCAAAAACAGTTTGATAACAACAAGAAACGGCTACGGCGACGGCGACCCACCAGCACTTGCAGTTCCAGAGCCCTCCTCTTTTGAGCTAACGAAGAAAAAAACGGGGTCGCAGTTGTAGTAGGCGTTCTCCGCTGCGCAGCGCCGTTGGACATCTACATCTCGATTCGAAATCATTGCAAAAATTATATATTTTTGCTAAGGCCGGACGACAAGTCAGGGAAATCTTGCCGCGATGGATAATCTAATAACCATTGTAAACAAGCTGCAAGATGCGTTCACATCGCTTGGCGTGCACATGCAATTGGATTTGCCACAAATCGCCGTTGTTGGTGGCCAGTCGGCAGGCAAAAGTTCGGTTTTGGAGAACTTCGTTGGCAAGTAAGTAAACATCCATTATAAACATTAAAGTATAATACAAATATTGGTCGAAAGATATGTTTGTTTACCTAAAAGTGGAGGTGCCTTGGCTAGCTTTTAAACATTGTTAGCTAAGCAGTAAAATAAAAGAATAAAACACTGGCTTAGCAGGTTCGATAACATATTTATAGATATTGAAATATATATTGCCTGCCAGTTGCCCAGAAGAGGCCAGTAGTGGGCGGCGGGGGGCTTTAGCGTAACTTAATCAATTTACAATCGCACAATTATGCAAGTACGCATTGTGTACATACAATAAGCGAGCGGCCCTTATCAGTGGCCATCGAAACCATTGAGTTTATCTATCTTTTCGAGGAAATTCCTCAGCAGGTGTTGGGCAAGTGAATCATACATTTTTTGGCCTGGAATATTAGTTAACCAAATTCGGAAAGAAAATCAGTGTTAACAATAAAAAATCAACCCCGATTGTCGTCTCCGGGTCTTTAATGTCATTGCTCTCATTTTTGTACATATTAGGGTCTTGCGCGCGCTCTCCGCTCTTTCTCTTTCTCTCTCTCTCTGATTGTCTCTGGCCACCGACCGCCCACACTCTCAAACACACAAATACAATGGCTTCAACGCCCCAAAAAGAATGTCGATAGGAAAAATCAATATATATGTTAGCGTCTACTTTCTTGCATTTTATCGTTTCGCTCTTAACAATTCCTATATACATCTGTATGTATGTATATTGAGGAGTGACCATGAACTTTGTCATTAAACATAAACATAAATGATAAGGACCATTATCTTCTGCTATTCTCTGCCTTATTCTTATAGATTCTAAATCTCATTTCAAACTGTCTTCGCTTTCCTTACACTCATTTAACTTTGCAATTGAAGTAAATTAATTTATACCAATGATAAAACTAAACCCGCTTGCCCAATTAACTAAAAGAAAACAAACATTAGTCATGTTGCAATGTTTTGGTTTATCCTTATCTACTTGCTAGTGATAAGATATTGATATATTTCAACGTCCTTTTCTCGTTCTATAAGTGTTCCATTAACTTGTTACAAATAGCTTGTGCTGCTTACATAAGCTCTCTCTCTGTATTCTAAATAATCCCGTTAGATTCCCCATGCGCATGCGTTTACATATGTATGTATGTATGTGCTCAGGGTCACGAGAGCCTAGCCTACAGAAATTGATCCTAAATATCTTGGGGACTGATTAAGAGAGACTGAATTATGTACCTATGTAAACATTGTTGAGATGAAATGCCGATATGGGCCATAGAAACTGGTATAAGAGTATAAGTTTCTCGTTATGAGCTACTCGTTACAATGTAGATGTTACTCGTTACCAAGCAGAAGATACTCATTAAAAGGTACAAGTAGCTCGTTTTAAAAGAAGTTTTTCTTTACAATGTAGAAGATACTCGTTAAAAGGTGAAGGTTTCTCAGTATATAGTATATAGCAGTTACTCGTTACCTTGTAAATGTGCCATAAAAACGTCAGCGAATTGGGAAATTTATGGAGAAGGTCTTTGAAATCATTGAATTTATGTAATCATATCATCATTAGAAAAGCCACTGTTAGTGTTTAGAACATAGAGATTGTAGTTCAAATAATACTTTGGGTTAATTGGGAAATTATTGAAGATTTCCTGCAACAAGGGCTTAGAGTTTGGGCATATTCTGTATTCGACACACTCAAACTTAACTTTGGGAAAAGCATAACATATATTTGTACCGACACCGACTTGTATCACTTCTAATATTGATTTATTCCATTTTTCCCAGGGACTTCTTACCACGAGGCTCTGGTATTGTGACTCGTAGGCCATTGATATTACAATTGATAAACGGAGTTACCGGTAAGTTTGGATCATTTCAATAAATGAACGTATTTAACGATTGAACATTTTGGCACCCACAGAATATGGCGAGTTCCTTCATTGTAAGGGTAAAAAGTTCTCCAGCTTCGATGAGATCCGGAAGGAGATCGAAGATGAGACGGATCGTGTGACTGGCAGTAATAAAGGCATTTCGAACATTCCAATTAATTTGCGCGTCTACTCGCCGCATGTCCTCAATCTCACGCTGATCGATTTACCTGGATTAACCAAGGTGGCCATCGGTGATCAGCCAGTGGATATCGAGCAGCAAATAAAGCAGATGATCTTCCAATTCATTCGGAAAGAGACATGTTTAATTCTGGCTGTGACGCCGGCCAACACGGATCTGGCCAACTCGGATGCCCTGAAGTTGGCCAAAGAGGTGGATCCGCAAGGTGTTCGCACCATAGGCGTTATAACCAAGCTAGATCTCATGGACGAAGGTACGGATGCGAGGGATATTCTCGAGAATAAGCTTCTGCCGCTGCGACGTGGATACATTGGTGTTGTGAATCGATCACAGAAGGATATTGAGGGACGCAAGGACATACACATGGCACTGGCTGCCGAGCGCAAGTTCTTCCTAAGTCATCCATCATACCGTCACATGGCCGATCGCCTGGGCACTCCCTACTTGCAGCGCGTCCTTAATCAGCAACTAACTAACCACATAAGAGACACGTTGCCAGGCTTGCGGGATAAATTACAGAAGCAGATGCTGACCTTGGAGAAGGAGGTCGAGGAGTTTAAGCATTTCCAGCCAGGCGATGCCAGCATTAAAACCAAGGCCATGCTCCAGTAAGCTATATACATTTAGAGCATAATAATTAAATACCTAATATGTATTAAATGAATTACAGAATGATTCAGCAGTTGCAGTCAGATTTTGAGCGAACCATTGAAGGCAGCGGCTCCGCTTTGGTCAATACCAATGAGCTCTCTGGCGGCGCCAAAATCAATCGCATTTTCCATGAACGGTAAGTGGGAGCCCTGCCCTTTCATGGACTTGTTTTATATATATCTTCTCTTCTTGTGTACAGTCTACGCTTTGAGATTGTCAAGATGGCTTGCGATGAGAAGGAATTGAGGCGCGAGATCTCATTTGCAATTCGCAATATTCACGGTATTCGTGTTGGCCTCTTCACACCCGACATGGCCTTTGAGGCGATTGTAAAGCGGCAAATAGCATGTCTCAAGGAGCCGGTCATTAAGTGTGTCGATCTAGTTGTGCAGGAACTGTCGGTGGTTGTGCGTATGTGCACGGCTAAGGTGAGCTTTACCAAGATAATATAGTATTACCTTATTGTAACTATAATGTCATATCTATAGATGGGCCGATATCCACGTTTGCGCGAGGAAACGGAGCGAATTATTACCACGCACGTCCGGCAACGCGAGCACAGTTGCAAGGAACAAATTCTACTCCTCATCGACTTTGAGCTGGCTTACATGAATACCAATCATGAGGATTTCATTGGTTTTGCCAAGTAAGAAATGTGTCAATTGTTATCAGGGTGTACTTATTAATATTTCGTATTACCAGCGCCCAAAACAAATCGGAAAATGCTAATAAAACCGGTACCCGACAGCTTGGCAATCAAGTTATCCGCAAGGGTCACATGGTCATACAAAATCTTGGCATTATGAAAGGTATGTATGTGTCACATATAATATTAGGGGATTTATTTTTAAAGCTAGGGAAAGTAGTTCCAATTAAACAGCACTTACGCTGAGCAATTTATTTAATTTATGCTCTTCTGAATCGCTTCGCTCACTGCTTAGGTTGTTGTTGAAAGAGCGCAACAAGAATAAGAATAAGAATAACTTATCAAATTATTATTAAAGAAAAGAACAACACTTATTTTTATTGAAATGAACTTTCTCGGACATTTATTGATGCAAGTTTAACTGTGTCTTTTGCAGGCGGATCGCGTCCTTATTGGTTTGTGTTAACATCCGAGAGTATCTCCTGGTATAAGGACGAGGATGAGAAAGAAAAGAAATTTATGCTGCCGTTGGATGGTTTAAAGTTGCGCGATATTGAACAGGGCTTTATGTCAATGTCTAGACGTGTCACATTTGCTTTATTTAGTCCCGATGGACGTAATGTTTATAAGGTTAGTAATTTTTGTTAGCATACAAAAAAATGAATTTTAAATGATTTCAAAAAAAAAAAAAACAACGAAATGAATCAAAAACAGAGAGACAAAAACATTAAACTTCTTTCAACAAATTAAAAACAAACTAGAAAAGAGAAAAAAAAAACAAAAAACACAACAAGAGCAATGTTTTTGCAAGTAACAAACAAGTAATTCTAACTTAACGATTTAATCCCAATTTGAACGAAACCTTTCGTTAATTATAGAGTCTGAGGCAAAGAGATCGAGATCAATGAATTATTTTTTTGTATAATATATAAAAATTACTATGTTTTTATCAACATTTGAGTCAAATTAAAGGCCAAGGAGCTTGTCACAGCAGCAACAGCATCCGCAAACTCCTTGTGCTTTTTCTTCACATCAATTTTTGAAACTCATGAAGCATCGCGCGTCGTCCTAGAAACACTGTAGTTAAGCATCCTAAAAAACTAATCCTTTGGCTTATACCTGCTAATCACAAATTTATTTAATGAATTGTATTGCTTTTATTGCTGTTTAGCTATCTGCTAGAAAATCTAACCCACTTGTTAAAGATACTTAACATTTTACAATTTTTCAGGTTTTGTATGCTGAAATCGGAGAGAGAGAAAGATATTTATTGTAAATTTTTGCGGTTTTAAGTTAGTGAAGCTCCAGAATCTTGTAGACTTTTAGGAGAATTTTCCTGCATAGTATCTCATTGTTTTATTGTTTGCAGTGGGTCTATTATTCGGAGGATAATGCTTAGAGTTTTATCAAAATCTGAAGTGTATATATGTATATATGTATATATATAGGTGTCACAGGAATAATCTGGTAAAAGGTATTGACGTTTTACTATGTTAGGATGCGATTCAAAGCAGAGCTGCTCCAACCCAGTGACCAGAGAGCTCGCGATGTTGACCGACCCGTGAAAGCCGATTCTCTCCAGTCGAAATCCGTGATGTATAAATCGATATTCCCATAAATCACACATCAAATCTAGTTCCAACGCTCCTCCGATTCGCTGTAAAAGCACATCTAATATGCTCTCACTAGTTTGTTTTATTAACCTTATTTAGAGCCCGAGTTCAAAAAGGCTGCTACTACTACCTTCGCTTACAATTTTTGATACAAGTTTTTTCTCTTTTTCTCCCAGTATAAAAAGGTATGTACAGATACTACTCCTTCTTACCTTTCTTGGCTTATTCCACAAAGAGTTGCCATTCTCGGCAATATCTAGGCTCTAAAATATAGAAACCTCCACGAGACCTCAACCAGTACCCGAGTCCTCAACGAGACCACAAACCAGACCACAACGAGACCTCAACAAGAGCGAGGCCTGAACGAGACACCAACGAAATCACAACGAGACTTAATCGAGACCCCAACGAGACTTTAGAATACCCCTAACCGAGGCCAGTTATTTCTTTGGGACCTAAAAAGCATATATATTGTGATTCTGATAGAACATCTAAGGCAACAACGAGGCTAAGAGGTTAAGAGGAAGGCACCCGTTCTTTGTGGATTCCCATATGCGTATTCCGACTAGAAAGCATTCCATTGTGGTCAGAAGAAATCAAGACAAAGACATATAGACATACGAATATGTAGCGCAATTCAAGGTGAAACTAGGCAGATATATAGCCAAAGGAGACAACGATACTTGATCCTCGTTAAACACTTGTGCGGAATATATCTGTTCTTGATTCAAATATACCTTGAGAGAAAGAAAACCTATTATATTTATTTTTCACTTATTTTTTCTTTTGTTAACTTCTTTTTCCTGTGAACAACAACGCGGTGTGTTGTGAATTTAGGATTACAAACAACTGGAGTTGTCCTGCGAGACAGTCGAGGATGTGGAGTCGTGGAAAGCATCCTTCCTACGAGCCGGTGTCTATCCAGAAAAGCAGGAGACCCAAGAGAACGGAGATGAGGTGCGTACATAAATCTATATTTGTATATTAACACTTAAAATATCTAATATATTTGTGTATTAAAAACAATGCATATTATTATTGTGTTGTTTGAGATAGCGTGAAACAATAACACCTTTAACTATTCTTTAACTAGAGGTAGGCCAAGGAGTACTATCAAATCAGGATATTTGTAGAGACATACAGCTCTGCAGAAGGACTTAAATGTCGAGATATAAACAATACTCAAATATTTCCATTCAGGGTGAAAAATCAGTAGAGACTAGAGACAAATCCAAGCTAGAGAACATATTGTTGCTAAATTAAATAACTAAATTTCATCTAGCGAAAACCCAATGAAAAATCTACACAAACTTGATTGTCCAATATTTTATATCTTATCTTTTCGCTGTTCCGTTGTTGTTGTTGGCCAAATCGACAAAATATCTCACGCCATATTGATGCACTAAATGCATTATCTTCATCCAGGAAGGACAAGAGGTTTGTGTGAATATCTAAGTAACTTTGACAACTTAGTTTGATTTTTTTGTTCTTGTTTTAAATATAATTATTTAAACATAAATATTGGGGCCTGCTCTGAAATATATTGGTAGAATCTTTGCTTGTAAATCAGGGGCTTAAGTATATATATTTCAAACTATAGATTAACCTTTTCCATCACGAATCAGAGCAGCCCGGTATTGTATGTACTTGGTATTATATTTTCCTACTGTTTTCGTTGTTTACTAATATTATATTAACACGATTTAAGGTAACCTTAATTAATTGTGTTACAAAATGTGGTTTTGCTTTTTATAAACATATAAACATGAATCCTTTACATAAATGTAGACATTATGTGTTCACTACTAACATTACCTAAGGATATATTGTATATAGGCTTCGAGTGAAGATATCATATAACATATATATAAGCCGTTACATGCTCCTTGAATATTTAAGTATGGCTTTGTATACTTAAATATTTAAGAGTGATGAAATAACCTACATTGAGTTGATTTGAAACGCGCCATTAACCCCACATGGTAATCCTCTTGTTTTTCGCCACATACATACCCTATCCTCCTGAAGTTCGAAACGCCAGTCCTATAATGATATATATACATGATTCTTATACTTAAGTTGAAGCAAACCAGCCGCTTTGAAGGTTTGAAGTTTGAAGTTAAACCTCGTATCATTCCTTCACTGCGTGCCTTCAATACATACTATAATTATAATATTCTCCAAAGGGTATTTATTCCATCACAACAAAAACAGAGTTCCTGCACCCTCATAACTAAGAATATGGCCGTGTTAGCTAGTAATTATTAACGCAATATTTACGATTAACCAACTACTAACTGGAAAAATGATCTGGTCGGATTACTTCGACTATACAATTCTCTTACTTGTTTTATTTAACAATTGTCTTTATGTTATTTTCTTCTATTTTTCCCTCCACGTACCTCTAACAAAAAAAACGACAAAATTTTACCTCAAAAAAATAAAAACAAATCAAAACCGCCAATAATAAAAATCTATACAAATAATTAAAACATTCTGTTTTTATAGCAACAAGTATGTGTTGACCTGCAAAATTTGTTTTAAGATTATCACTTCTTTATTAATGCAATGATAGTATTTAGACAAGCTTTAAGTATTTAGTCCTTATATAATTATCTTGGTCATCTATTTTATCCTTTTAATATACATTAAAATAGGTGTGTAACCATTACAAGTTAATTATTATGTTTTCGTTTTTATAATTTATATTCTTACTAGCAAACTCAAGATATTTGGCGATATTTGAATAGTTTTGGTTACACACATGAAAGTTCAGTTTTTTGAACATGTTATGTTGAACTTAATAAAGTTTTTTAATGAGATATCTACCCAGAAAAGAGGGAGATACATAATCAGCTCAGATTGAATTAAAGTCGTAATTTAACAATATAATTTGTTGCTCTTATAGACTGATCTATCTCAATGAGAACCTTAAGGAAAATAACTTACTTTTTTTTGCCAAATTTTCACTATTTCCGGTTTAAAAACACTTCTGTCTTCGGCTTTTTGCCGAATATTCAAGTTACATATACAAAATCGTAGCTTAGAGCCTTTCGTGTAATAAGAGACTTGTGATTTTCATTCGTTGTACAATTTTATTATTGATTCTTTAAGAATACAAAATAATTTGAATTAATTTTGCAATTTTAAGAAGGATCCTTATTGAATGTATTTATTATAATGTCAGGGCTGCCACAGAAATCGCTAGAGGTTTTAAATAAATTGTGAATGTGTCCAACAGCATGCAACGAAATATTTTTGTCTTCTTTTTTGCTAGTTTTAACCCTTTGTTGCATACTTTTGGGCACACCTAAGACCAGAGCGCCCTCTGTGGGCACTCCTGCGTACTTGAACAGACTTTCAAACTGTAAATTTTATTCAAAAAAATCGAACTCCATTCAATTGCTTTTTTATGTGGCACTTATTAACAATTAAGTCATATTTACACCCTAACACATATACATATATTTTGTTGTACAATTGGATTTTTATTATTTTTGCACTCTTTGTCCTATTTTTTAAAAAACATACAATATGGCAATCAATTTACCAATTCAATCAAATCGATATTTCCCACACCAAACCCTTTCTTTAAACCAAACTTTCCACAAACCGCAGTCGCAGAGCGAGGAGAGTTCCTCCGATCCACAGCTGGAACGCCAGGTGGAGACCATACGTAACCTGGTTGATTCTTACATGAAGATCGTAACGAAGACAACGCGTGACATGGTGCCCAAAGCAATTATGATGCTAATCATTAACAATGCCAAGGACTTTATCAACGGCGAGCTGCTGGCCCATCTCTATGCGTCCGGTGATCAGGTAAACTAAGCCCTAAATTTCTCTATTAATATCTAAAGATGCTTAATTAT
Source organism: Drosophila pectinifera (assembly GCA_008042775.1). NCBI lineage: Eukaryota > Metazoa > Arthropoda > Insecta > Diptera > Drosophilidae > Drosophila > Drosophila pectinifera. The sequence continues at coordinate 94,679 of VNKC01000205.1, forward strand.
TGCCTTGCAGTCACAAATGATGGAGGAGTCGGCTGAGTCGGCCACGCGACGAGAAGAAATGCTGCGAATGTACCGGGCCTGCAAGGATGCCTTGCAGATTATTGGTAAATAATCTATTTAAGCTAGTCCTTCAAATGGTTTTATTAACTTTTCAATGAACTTCAAAGGGGACGTGTCCATGGCAACTGTATCATCGCCATTGCCACCTCCGGTTAAGAATGATTGGCTGCCCAGCGGCTTGGATAATCCACGGCTCTCCCCACCAAGTCCGGGCGGTCCCCGTAAGCCAGCTCCTACCGCACAGGTACAAATAACACACATATTTAAATATATAATATATATCATGATATACCTTTATTTGTTTATTCGCAGGGCACCATGGGTGGACGAAATCCTCCATTGCCGCCAGCTACTGGTCGCCCAGCTCCAGCGATTCCAAACAGGCCAGGAGGCGGTGCACCACCACTACCTGGTGGCCGACCAGCCGGCACGTTGCCACCACCAATGCTACCATCGTGAGTATCATCCTCCGCCCTACAGCAGAGATCCCTTTTGCTAAAAGCTTTTTAAGTTATTTAACAAAATCCAAAATACATAGTTTTTTTCATGGTAATGTATAAATATATATATAGAAGGCGACGGTTGAGACCTCTTTTTATTATGTGTCAAAAATAATCTTACAATTGACCTTGATCCCTCGCTCCAGTCTTTAAGCTTATTTCGCTTTTTTATTTCACGACTTGATTGGTTTATTATTATTATTTATGCAACAATTTCCAAGAATATTTATTCAGGAGCGCTACAACATAAAGTACAACAGAAACACTCAAACCCCTTAGAAAAATTAAGTAAATAGGTACATTCACACTTTTCATTTATAAAAATACAAAATTTGGTCTAATATAAGTTTGTAATAACAAAAGCATTTTGGTACTAAGCCCATTTCGCTATAGATTCATATGTTTTATGTTTTAAAATCTAACAAAATAACAACTTGGTTCCAAAGAGAATATACAAATTAAATGTTTTTTTATGAAAATTTCTGCAAAGGTAACAGCAGAAACCCGTTCCGATATTAATTGATTTTTTTAAATTAATTGATTAATTCAAATTATTCCTGGGGCTTGTTGTGTGCACATAATGACATTTCCTAAATTTTATTCTAAATTACTTTTCGGGTAGAGAAAACGTTGGCTATGCAAATTATTCAGATTTATCAGAGCTCGCAAGTAACAGGTTTTCGTTATTAGTTGTCCAAAAATGTATTTAGCATTTTTGGTTGTTTCTTAAAGTTGTTACTGAAAGAGCGTAAAAAAAAAGCTCAACTGAGATGAAAATTCAACCGATAACCAAACTGTATCAGTTGTTATTTAGGAGCTCTGAAAATTATACAAATTTGAGCTTTTTATACGATTTCTAGGTAAAATATATAACTAGATATAAAGCTTATGTTTCTTGTTAAGAATTTGATTACTTACTTACTTTTTAAATAAGAGATTTGTTGATCAAAATTAACAAAACTATTTTTGTTGTCTCTCTTTTTTCTCTTTCTATGTGGTACGATTAACACCTAAAAATAATGCATTTATTAATCTAAACACACCCACACATACACATACATAATGTAAACAGACGTCGTTAAGTTGTTGTTCAGCCATCGCGAGATATGTACATCCATAAGCTGAGATCGATCCACCTTCAAAAATATATATGTATCTTGCTGACGATTTAATCCAACACACAATATCGCCAATATCGAAATATGTGTTTCGACTTTGGTATTATTCCGGCATAAACAGATAACACTACAACAACGATGTGTGAAGTCGATACATTTATCGTTAATCGTTTATGAACTATTGTAGTTAATATTTAATCTGGCGCGTTAATAATATTGAAAAAGAATTGTTTATAGACATATACATACAAACAAAAGAAAGAAACTAGTCGAGAAGCACATGTTTCCTTTTATTCCAAAAGAAGTTAGTTTTCTTTACACTTTACTCTTACTTTCCCGTGTATATATACATACATATGTATATGTATGTGCTTACGTATGTTGGTCGATGCATGCAATACCTTCTACATAATTATCCTTTTAAGTCTCGCTTACAACGGCAAATGCTCAAAAGTTACATACATATATACATACATTTGTATGAGCAGCTGTCGAGTGACGGATATTAACTAATGATCTTAATTATAAAAGTAAATAACTATAATATACGGCTTTCGTTATTACATATACATAATATTATATGGCTTTGTGTTATTGTTGTTGATGTTAACACTATAACTCTATGAAAATGAGAAATTGTTAGGTAAAGCACAATTAAAGCTACATATGTAAAGTCAGTCACAATGTATTTCCTTCCAATTGAAACCAAATTATGAACTTGTCCATTGGTTACAAAGCGACCTTTTCCATTAAATTTAATTTAAACTTAATTTTATTATCAACCTTCCAATTAGAGCTGGAGAAACAATTCAAATCAATGTTGGCATATGAAAACGTCAAAAACCTATTGACATTATTATAGAAACAGCGGTAATCTGATGTTTATCGATGTAACATCAAATTATCTAAAAATTTCGATTTTTCGATGTAACATCGATGTTGGCATATGAAAACATCGAAAACCGCTGTATTTTTCCAGCTTTACTTTATACATATGTATATCAGATCAAGTATATTTGTTGTATTATTTTTTTTTGTTCCCATGTTTCAAATCAATTTAAACGCTAAATGCTAAAGTTTAAGCAATACTGTTTTTGAGCAAGACGAGAGTATAAAAGGCATTCCTAGATTTTGCTTTAAGAAGTGCAGCGATGAAGCTGCAACAGTTATGTTTTACCCCTTAAAGATTTGTAGATACTTAACATTTGTTGCAGAGATTCCATTTCAAGTTCAATTTAGATTTTTTTTATTGTAAATGAGAGCATAATAGTTTTGTGACTCACTGTAGAAATGGATTATGACGAAGGAAATATGCAGCTACTTATATTACAACATACAAGCAAGTTTACGTATACTAAATAAAGTGCATAAATAAATAATGAATAAATAAATACAGTTTTTGTGTTGCGTGTGTATCTATTGTATATTTAAAGTGAAGCTGGCGGGCAAGGTTTCTATGTATGTTTTTTATATATATTTTATAATGATTAACGCCATACAAATTTCTGCATTCATTGTATGTATACAAAATAAAGAAGGTATGTCATCACATTTTAGTTTATAAATTGTAATAGATACCCAACATACTTTAATTTTACATGTTATCTATGTATTATCGATATTGTTTTGCTTTTGCTTTTATATACATATCACAAATGAAGTCGTTAAACAAAAAAGAAAATTACCTTAGAGTCGACAATGAAGAAGCAAGTGAACAAATAAAAAGGGGTTTCAAGCGTTACGATGCTTGTCTGGTTGCATAATCCGTTGCTCTAGCATATATGATGAATGTACATACGTATAAATGTAAAATACCATTTATGAATTTCAAGTCGCGTCTCTGGAGCTGTCGGCGGTGCTATTACACAGCAGACGGGCGCCCATCGCTATGTGCCGGAGAGCATGCGTGGTCAAGTGAATCAAGCTGTTGGTCAGGCTGCTATCAATGAGCTGTCGAACGCCTTTGCTACGCGGTTCAAGTAAACTAAGGATCGAAGAAAACAGTATTATGCACCATATAAATATTTGCAATTCGGCAACAACACACGCGCACGCATCAGAAGTATATCGGTTGGTTTTCAAATCTCTACAAAATTCGACGGTGTCACGAAAGTCTTTGGATATATTTTCAGCATTTTAGGTTCATTTTCTATTTAGACTAAATATATCACAAAATTTAATAAATATAAACATTTAATTTATTTTTGAGGATTAGTTTTGTTTAATTTAGACTTATTACCCTTTTATTTTAGAGAAGACATCTTATAAATAACCAACTTAATGATTTAAATGAAAAAATATCCATATATATAAATATATATATATATAAATATATCTATTTATTTAGAAAACTTATATAACCGTGTTAATAAAAGTGTTTCGAAGATCGCTTGTCTGTCTCTTTTATTTTAACCAAAATGGCCTAAACCATCACAATTGATTAAAAGCGTCCTCTTGGTTGCTTCTGCCTACTGCAAGCCCAGTTACACCACTTGGAAACCAAAATACATATAAATAAAATTTAACATTAATAATTTCCAATAATTTATTTTGGGGACGTCGTTTAATTCTTTTATAGAAATTATTAAGATATCGTAGCTTATTTCAAGCGATCTGTTTAAACGTCTTAAAGTTAATACCAAGCTTTTCTCTGCTAGATAGTATTAAAACGAATACCGAACACAAGACTAAAATAAAGCAATTGAATTTCTATTGAAATACATAATTATATCTGAACACAAAGTGCGTTATAATAATTTTGAATATTATTTTAAATTTGAATGTCGTTAAAAACCGTTCACACTATTGTGCAAAAATACTTGGTAACCAAGTGTCGGTATATTATTTTCCTGGTATATTTCTGGTATGTTATGCTGAGTATTTTGCAGTGTTCTGTGGTATGTTTTAAAGGTCGGTGTACGGTTACACTGCACTGCATTTAACAATTTGGAAGTGAAATAGAAAGTTGTATTTTGTAAATAAACTCGGAATAGTGAATCAATTTATCCTAATACAGTATTTACAATGTTTTCGGTAACTTGTGTAGCCCCTGTTAATATAGCTTTAATAAAGTATTGTGAGTAAGCCATATTTTGAAACTTTAAAAGTGAAATCTTCAACAAATTGTTCAATTTGCCAGGGGGAAAGCGCCATGAAGACTTAATTCTTCCCGTCAATGACTCCTTAAGCATGACGCTGAGCACAAATGAGGTAAATATTACCAAAATTGGGTTGGGCAGCTGGGACTTATTCATTTTTATTAAAAGATCGCTTGATAATTTATAAATTTCATTCATAAAAAGTAAACTTGGAAGACATGTCAGCGATCAGTGAAAGTATATATAATTTAAATCGATCTGTACATTTCAGTCTGTTTTTTCCGATTTCCACGGTTTGTTTAAAAGTAATCGAACTTGAAACTTTCCCAATCGTCCTTAAATCAGGTCTCGATCGTTTATATCTTTTAGCTGCCAAATGGAATTCAGTTATTAGTGCAAGTATGTAGAAATTTCGGCTTCCGTAGCAGCTTTCCAATTTATCTTTGAAACGATCGACTTTTTGAATAGATCAGAATGAATAACTGCTGCATTACAATAGAGTTCAAGCTCTGACATTTTCTTCAATGTTATCTATGCACATAATTACAGCTTTGCGCGAAGACAACAATAACTGCCTCAAAAAGTTTCGAACACAATCGAATGTGGCTAAATGGCGATGAAGTCTCTATCGAAGAAAGTTCACGTCTTACGCGCTGTTTAAAGGAAGGTGAGTTCAGCGCTTAACCTTATCTTCAAATTCGTTCTATATGTGCCATATTTTAGTGCGCCGCCTGGCCTTGGCCACGGGTTCCCAGAAAGTCTCACCGGCATGGAACGTGCATATTGCATCAGTAAACAATTTCCCAACCGCCGCTGGACTGGCATCCAGCGCTGCTGGCTACGCCTGCCTCGTATATTCCCTAGCTCGTTTATACGACATTCCGTTTAGCGATGAGCTCACAACCGTGGCCCGTCAGGGCAGTGGATCAGCATGTCGCAGCTTATACGGCGGATTTGTCCAATGGCATCGTGGTGTCCTGGCTGATGGCACCGACTCGGTGGCTAAACAAATTGTACCATCCGAACATTGGCCCAATATGCGGGTACTCATTTTGGTGGTGAATGATCAGCGTAAGAAGACGGCATCTACGAAAGGAATGCAGAATTCTGTAAATACATCGAAACTCATTCATCATCGCGCCGATAAAGTTGTGCCGGAAAGGATAGATCAACTGAAGGAAGCTATTAACAATAGAGACTTTCAGACATTCGGAGAAATAACTATGAGAGACTCGAATCAGTTCCATGCCATTGCCATGGACACGTATCCACCTTGCGTGTACATGAACGATGTGTCCCATCAGATTGTATCGTTTGTGCATTCTTACAACGAAATAATGGGATCTTTACACGCTGCGTACACCTTCGATGCTGGGCCAAACGCATGTCTGTACGTTTTGGCGGAACACGTCCCACAGCTAGTTGATGCCATTCAAAAGGTATTTCCCAGTGACTTAGTGGACAGTGCAGAATACTTACGGGGTCTTCCTATTTCTGATGAAATCTTGGAGTCTTCTCAAAAAAATAAAATGGAATTATTGGGTATGGACACTAAAAAGAATGCCATTAAGTATATAATTCATACAGAAATCGGACAGGGACCAAGTCAATTGGGGGAGGACAAAAGTCTATTAGTAAACGGGCTTCCTTTGAGCCAATAACACAGTGCTAGCTTTTTTTTTGTACTCTTTTGTACTTTTAAAGAAATCGAATTGGGTGTCTTATAACGTAAACGACTGTTGTGGTTTTATACTTTGTTATTGGGATGAATATTGACGAAAATAAATGTCAACTAATTAAGTATTCAGAATTGTTAAATAAAACCTGTACACTAATTTATTTACGCTAGAAAACGAGTATTTCTCAAAATAGTCAAGAACTGATAAAACAAAAAAAAATCGATTATTGTTTATACCTTTCTCTTCCACTAAAAGTAGCAAAAAAGCTTTAACGATGTAATAATTGTGAAATGTAACGAAATCGGAAGCAGCTTGAACAGATGTATTTTCGCAAGCACTATGAACAGATTTCATACAGAATGAATCTATACATCATAGTAATTATAATGCTTGAACAATGTATTTTCCTGTACGTACATTCGTAAGCTTTCCCCTTCGAAGATGTATGATTGTAGCTTGACATTTATTTGATTAACATTGATTATGTCCCTGATATAGACCTTTTGTTGTGTGTGTATGCGCCGACACAATTATTTAAATGCTTAATCGGTCTTTTTTTTCATACAACTACATACAGAGTGAACTTTATTTAACAACAATAAAAATAATTGTGTGTGGATGTATGTATATTTATATATTATATTTCTTGTTTTTTGTTTCTAATGTTGCTGGTAGCTTTAAGAGAAGAAAGTATCTTGAATTTTGCGTATATGTATGTAGTGCTGCTTCACCGGGGAGCAACAACATTTGTTATATAACTGTGTGATGCCAGCACTGCCAGCCGCTTCTAGTTGATGTACGTAGCATCTCTCCCGGCTAACCGCTATTTAACCTCTATCTCTGCTGCTGATTGACTTGTATTTAATCCTTACTTTGCATGTACATGATCAAGTCGATGACGCGGTTGGAGTATCCGAACTCGTTATCGTACCAGGAGATGAGCTTGACGAAGTTATTGTTCAGCGAGATGCCAGCCTTGGCATCAAAGACCGAAGAGTGAGTATCGCTGAGGAAGTCCGTCGAGACAACCTCCTCATCGGTGTAGCCAAGAATTCCCTTCATGGGGCCGTTGGCAGCCTCCTGAACCTTAGCCATAATTTGGTCATAGGTAGCGCCCTTGCCCAGGCGAACGGTCAGATCGACAACCGACACGTTGGGAGTGGGGACACGGAAAGCCATGCCAGTCAACTTGCCGTTGAGAGCTGGGATGACCTTACCGACGGCCTTGGCGGCACCAGTCGAAGCCGGGATGATGTTCTGGGCAGCGCCACGGCCATCACGCCACAGCTTTCCAGAGGGGCCGTCCACGGTCTTCTGGGTAGCGGTAGTGGCATGAACAGTGGTCATCAGACCCTCCACAATCTCGAAGTTATCGTGAATAACCTTGGCCAGAGGAGCCAGACAGTTGGTGGTGCAGGAGGCGTTCGACACAACCTTCATGTCCGGGGTGTAGGCATCCAGATTCACACCGCACACAAACATGGGTGCATCAGCAGAGGGAGCCGAGATGATCACCTTCTTGGCACCACCCTTCAAGTGAACGGAGGCCTTCTCGGTGGTGGTGAACACTCCGGTCGATTCCACAACGTATTCCGCGCCAGCGCTGGCCCAGTTGATGTTAGCGGGGTCGCGCTCGCTGAAGACGGTGATCTTCTTGCCGTTGACAACCAGGAATCCGCCCTCAGCGGCAACAGTTCCCTTGAAACGTCCGTGGGTGGAGTCGAACTTGAACAGGTAAACCATGTAGCTGACATCAATGAACGGATCATTGACGGCCACAACGGTGGCGCCCTTGTCGATGGCGGCACGCAGCACCAGGCGGCCAATGCGACCAAATCCGTTAATACCAATCTTCGACATGATTATAGCTTTTTTTATTCACTTTAGCTCCCTAGAAAAAAATAGTTGGTTATCAGATATGTGTGTGTGCGGTTTCTACAAAGTGCACTACCGTTCAGTTCGCTAGCAAGGAATCGACTGCGCTACCAGAGAAATTCGTTGAAGTAAGCTTTTTTAGCAATTTTCAAAGTCAGATGAAGGACGTTGATGTCAAACGAAATTAAGACAGTAAAATAAGCTTTTACTCTCACCACTCTCAAAGCTTAAAGGCTACCCAATAAACATGGACTTGTGGTTTTTTCTTAGAGCATTTACATCTATACCGACCATTTCGTATTTACTATTACTTACAATATTAATTCCAAATCCTAAAAACATCAATTTAGTTTCCCCCGAAGTTTATTTTCATATTGTGTTCGGACAATTTAAACTTTCCGCATCGTATGTACAAAATGTGTTTAATATGTTAACTGGGTGCTGATTTTGAGAGCTTTTGGAGAGAACAAGAATTTTGCGGTGCGTGACATACACACACTAACCTGCTCACCATATGCAATACATGTAAACACATTTCTACAAATATACTAAACATGCCGCAAAATGCAGTATGTAATAATAACAGATTTCTATGAAATTTTGCCAATAGGTCATCGATTTATATGACTCCTTTAAGTATTATATCAAATTAAATAGCAATGACTACCGGTGATCGACATATATATACGTATATGTACATATATAGAAAGTTAGTCAACTATGAGAGTGAGCGAGAGGGACTTACATTCAAAGGCGTTTTCGCCTTTCCTTGTTTGCAAGCTGGTACCGGAGATGAGAAAAGAAAGCGCTAGAAATGAATGTATGTATGTATGTTCATATATATGTATGTACATTCGTAGCGGCAGCGGATGAACTCTGGATGACCTTTGCTAGGACCGATCAACTAATTAAGATTTAAATTTTACCTGTGTAGATAGCAACAATTTACAAGATATATACATATGTACTTGTTTCCTTCCTTTGTACCTAGATATTCGTATATTTAAACAATATTTTTATCTCTAAAGTGAATTTAAAATCGATCATTGTGGTTAGCTCCATCTATTTAAGATTCTGAGCTCTATAAATATGCATACATATGTATATATACATATATAGTACAGTACACTGGCTCACAGCTTATTTCATGTCCTATACATACATACTTTATAAATAATAACTAAGCAAGCCAAAAGATATCTCGAAAATGTAAACACTATTTAATTTAGCGAGTCCCTGCCCCCTCGTAACTATAGAATTGAGATCTTAAACTTTGTTGGCTTAAATAAAGTCTAGTTTTGGCTTTTAAAGGGGTCCAACTAAAAAACAGATAAAAACGTTATAATTACATAAAACATATGTTTATTTCGATTGTTCTGATTACATAATGGAATATCAAAAAAAATTATAAAGTATATTTTCTGTGTAACAATGCAATCATCTCCGTTTTTTATACTTTTATTGCGAATATACAAAAATGCGATTTGTATTTGTAAAAAAAATGGTTGTCAACCATTAAATAATATTAAGGATGTTCGCTAGCAAGCAAATCCATATACAAAATGTATATACAAAAGTGTGTTTAATATAGAATATAAGTATAACTCATACTGAATTTTCATATTATGCATAAATGTAGCAAAAGAGATTTAAATCGAACCAAAGCGATCATATTTTCCCATAATCTTTTGCTTCTCAAAGTTAAGGGAACGTGGTAGACAGGAAAGGTTTTTAAGACATGCATGTGCCTGCTCCTCCATAAATTGTTGATCTTTGGTTTTACCACAAGCCACCCGTGCCCATTTTGGATCGATGACATGGTCATAGGACGACGACGACAGCCCGCGGAACGTATAGCGACTACGACTATGGAATGGTCTACTATTTTCCTTTCTGCCCTCGTCGAAGGGCAGGTCCTGTTCGCTGCACAAAGTATCCTTCATAATGCTGCATGGCGATGATAGAAATTTGCTCGGCGTCTCCGTCTCAAAGGGCTGAATCCGTTTTGCGGAGTCTCCGTCGTTTGGAAGGTGGTTAGAGCTCCAAGTGGATAGTAAAGACTTCCTAGCACGCTTCTGGTGGGGGGACGACGACTTGGTCGCACTGTTATCCACGCCCAATGAAATTCTGTGATCGCGCCGACTCTTTCTGATATCAGCAATACCGGAACAGTTTCTCGAATTTTGTGTAGACTGCGAGTCGTTCAGTTGTTCATCATGGATAATTTCAGCCAGATCCTCCACCAGGCTGGACGGGCTAGAGGGCTCATATTGTCGGCCATCTCGCTTCTTGCCAATAGCAGCTAATGCTTTCTTGAAGGGTGTTGGCGTTCGTGGACCAAGCTGACCTAAAGTTAAAATGGGACAGTGTAAGTGAAAATATGGGTGCCTTAATACAATTAATACACTTACTCTTATGCGGCGTTTCAATAGATGACGTCTCCAGCTCCTTTTTGATCTCCATGCCGACACGATTGTAAATCTTCGTGACAGGTGTACTTGCTCGCAAGTTCATGTCCTCGAATGTCGTCAGACACGGCGACTTGAGGAATTGGCTAGGCGAGAATGGCAATGATTTGATTGGTGTAATGACGGGTGAGTCTGGGAGCCTGGCCGGCTTTACTTCTCCACTCTGGTGGGGATGAGGGTGCAGAGGTTCAGGTGTACGTTTTCGAGAGCGCTTCAGTATATTGGGCGTTTTGCGCGGAAGAGAGGTGATCTTGACATAAGACTCCATTTGAGACTCAGCTCCAGAAACAGAATCTGTGTCTTTAAGACTGCCATCATTACGTTCCAATTTAACCATTTCTTTACTTTCCGATATATCCGTAGAAGCCATTTTCTCCTGCGATTGATTCAGACCCTTGCTCATGCCGCCCGACTTTATCAAGGTGATCAGATGAGTTCGAGAGCTCTTCAAATCACTTCCAGATGCGTTAACCGACCTGCGCTCGGCATCATATTTACGGCGCATGGTCGAGTTCCAGTGATTTTTGATTGCATTATCAGTGCGTCCGGGCAGAAGCTTTGCAATCTTCGCCCACTGGTTGCCCAGCTCGATGTGGGCTTGATAAATAATCTTGTCCTCCTCCTCGGTCCAAGCTGTTTTCTTTATGTTGGGATTGAGGTGGTTGTGCCACCGTTCGCGGCACTGCTTCCCAATCCGCCCGTTCAGGTACCGAGCTATCAGCGTCCATTTCTTGGGTCCAAAGCTGCGCACCAGTTCGATCACCTTTTCGTCCTCGTCCCGCGTCCAGGGACCCTTGATGAGTTCGGGATTTAGCACCTTGGCCCAACGCTGCTGCACCTGCTGCTCCAAACGATCCTTGAAGTGGGGTCCAATGATGTCCCAATTTTCGCCATGCTTGTCCACCAAGGACTTGAGTAATACATCCTCGTATTTGGACCAACGCTTGCCAAATCCATAATTCGGATGACCCGCCGACGACGACGCTGACGCCGACGCACTTTTTCGGGGACTTGTTTGTACATTGGATGAGGAGGAGCTCACGCGAAAGCCTTCTGCACCAATATTGATATTTAAGGTCACGCCTCCCTCTGTTTTAATCTGCGTTTCATCTTTATCGCCGGTAATACTTTGGGTATCATCGGGCTCCGAATATTCTGACTCCTCGGATTCGGAGTTTTGATCATCATAGTTCAATTGTTCATCCCCATATTCACTGCCACCACTGGCACGCGCCATCTTGTCCTTCATTTCTGTTTCCGCGGCGAACAAAAGTGATAAATTGCTGGACTTGTCTTCTCCGCACGCAAATAGTAATGAACGTCGCGCCGGCAATACAAGCACTTGTACGAATTGTTCTGATTATTATTATTATTATGGTAAAAGGTGTAATGAGCACAAATATCGCTAAAGGAGCAACTTTCAAATTGCATTTGACACGTCAGGCATTGGACCAGTTCACCCTGATGACGATGATCGCTGCGCAATATTGGGTGCGTCGCATCATTTTCTGTGCGATCCAATAGGTCAGTTATGCTATTTCCGTTCAAGTTGTTGAGGGTCTGCTCCGTCTGCGGCTGTCTGTTCATAGACATGCTCATCCATTCAAATTCGTAACGTGCATGCAGCAGACCAAACCATACATCCGATTGTTGTACCCGACACGCCAAGCATTTTGTCAATGTAATTTGTTGTAGGCCATCCAACCATCTGCTTTACTAAGATTCCAGTTAAACTGTGTGTGCGCACCTTTGTTTTCAATGTGTATGTGTTTGTGTTTAAACTTTCAAGATGAATATAAATACAAGTGTTTATTTCTATTTATTAATTTTCACGTTATTTCACTGCAATTTGACGGCGTCGTTTATCATTTTAAAATAATGTAATCAGTGTGACCGTATTTGAATCGTTAGCAAATACTAATATAAAATGCAAATGTAAAATACATACCCCATAAGCACGTTTAATATCGATATCAAAATTATTGAAATAATGCAGAATGGTCATTTACTTTGATACAAATATGAGTTATAAAACTAGTTTAAGACTAAATTACAATGGTTAAGAGAATTGAACGGAAATCTAAAGATTTATCTCAAAGTATATCAAAAATCCATTTGTCGTGACGATGTATTCAATTTTCTCACCGTCTAATTTAGATGGTAATTTCCACATGAAATTCTGCTAACGTTTTTTTTTAATATAATTTATTATTGCCGGAAGTGCTTTCAGATCTTATTATCTAGAATATATGTAAAAAAAAAAGATTAATAAAAGAAATAACCTGTATATAATTTAATTTTAGCAGTCAGCTGCAGATTGTAAATTCTGCCCAGTGGGAATCGGAGCTACATATCCAAGCGTTCCCCCGTGATGGCCATTGGGGATAACAGTACTGTGCAACTCCATTGATGATATGGGTAAATAGGAAAGAGGTAGGTGGCTGATAAGATTTGTTTATTATGATAGATTTATTTTTAAAATATGTAAATATAGCAGAATGTAAAAATGTGATAGTGGATTCCGGCTATTTAAGGAAAAGCGGCTTAAAATATCGATAGTTTAAAATTTGTTCTCAAAAAATCATTTTCACATGTTATCGACAAATTTGTCCACCTCTGAGACTCTGTATTGGTTCTTTGTGGTTAAAAATTTTTCGGAACATAATATTGTATTTTATGTAAAACACTATACATAATAATCGTGATGACAGTTAGTTGTAACAAAGTTTAACTTAAGTACATTTGTGTACAAAATGTTCCGCGAATTGTCTGCAAAATATACATGCTTAATTGTATTTTAGCATTCAATAAGTTTCTTGTATGTACGTGCTGTGTAGTGCAGCTAGAGACGCTGGCCTGTCTCTGTTGCTGCGTACACAACATGAAGGGACGACACTATGTCGACAGCAATCGCAATTAGAAAAGTGTAAGCGAGATGACTATTGCTACTAGAGACATTGTATACAGCCCCATACATACAATGCGAACTAGCGCGCGAGCGCTCTCGCTGCCGATTGCAGCGACGACGACGACGACATCAACTATAGAAGACAGAAGCATAGAGAAAAAAAAAAACGAACATCTACTTATATATATATATATATGTATATATATATACGAGAGTACATGATGATATGTACATATAAATATATATATATGTTCTCATGTGTAAAAAAAGTGTAAATGACGAATGAAGAAGTGCAGTTATATTCGATTATACATAAATAAGTGGAGAATATACAAAATAATAAACATGGACTATACGTATATATTTTCGGTGAATACAAAATATTGCGCGTGCCAAACATAATTTGCATTAGTTTTTGTAAAAATCGGCTTTTTTTTGTTTGTTTTTGTTGTGTGAGTGTGTGCGTGCGTGTGTATGTTATTCGTAAGGTGTGAGGTGTTGAATAAAGTAAAGTATATGGAAATATGTATGAAAACAAATTACATACATCGACGATGTTACATTTGATGAAGGCGATAAAATCAAGCAATATGGCTTTGCAAGTGTGTTTCATCTTCCAATTTGCGTGAGGAGCTACTGTAAATTGTAAGGACTAAATATGAATTTAATTCAAAGTGGCGCATAATTGATTTTTTTCTGCTGCCCGGTGACTATTTATTGTCCACGAAGTGTATATGTATATATGTATAATCGATGGGATGAAAGTATGTTAAAGCCTTTATTTTGTTGGTTTAGAGCCATCAAAGCCGGATGCATCGGATGAAGAAAAGGTTTGCTGTAGCTGCTCGTGAGGCGTATAATGGACATCGATCATTTATATTCTTAAGGAACCGCTGCTGAACCATTGCCACAAATCACATTCGAAACGGCTTTGGCTGGAAGGAAGCTCATTGCAAGAGACGACGACGTCGGCGACATGGACAGCGCTAAATTAAAGACTGCCTCTCCGTCAGCGTCTGGCGGCAACAATAATAACAGCAACAGCAACAACAACAACAGCAACAGCAATATTAATGGATCTGGAGGAGGAGGAGGAGGAGCACCGCAAGTGACGACAACGCATGTTTCCTTGCAGGACATCACGGGATCCGTTAAGGCGAAAAGCCAAGACGACAAAGGTGAAAAGCCACTGGGAACAGTCCTGCCAGCAATAGCCAGTAGTCAAAATAGTGCCTCAAGAAGTACTAATACTGTTACTCCCGCCGCAGCTCCTGCTGCTGTCGTGGTACTAAATCTTCCGCCGCCTACTGCCTCAGCCACCGCCTCTGCCTCCGCCACTGCCTCCGTGTCCGTTCAAGCGAATGCAGACATCACCGAACAGTCAGCAGAACCAATGATTGCTGTCGGAGCAGCAGCAGCATCTGACTTGGAATCGGCGGCGTCAACACTGGAGCCAACCTGTTCGGAAACCGCTTCGATGAGGTCCAATAATAATACATGCGACTTTGATTCGGATACGGAACTATCCATAGTGGCCGCCGCGGCGGCAGCTGTCTCAGTCTCGTCAGCCATCATCGCCTCATCGAGGTCTCCTCCCACATCGCCGCCTGCACCAGGTTCCATTATATTACCGGCACTGAGTCCCAGTGTAGCGAACGCAGGATCAGCAGGAGCCGTATCCTCGCTGTCGGCCATGGCGGGGAATCAGAATCAGGCTGGATTCGGAGGAGGAGCAGGAGGAGTGGCTGTCGGCAGTACGAATGGCCACAGTAGCAACAGCACTCACCTGAGTCTAAATGCAAAACAACAGCGTCAGCAGAAACGTCGGCGGGAACGTGCACAGCGTTTGCAAGCGGAACGCGACAGTCGATGCAATTCCAGTGCATTGAATGGTACCTTCATCGCTGGATCTGTGGGGGTCAGCAGTGGTGGCGGCGTCGGCGGCGTTGGCGGCGGCGGCAGTGCTGGAGGAGGAGCTGCTAGTGCAGCTCAAGGTAGCCTAGTTACGCCAGTCGGAGGAGGAGGCGGGTCATCATCGTCCGTGGTGGTAATGGGCAACGGATCAGGGAATGTCGCCGCCAACGGCAACGGGATGATCTACCACATTAATAGCGCTGGCAGCATGGGCGAGGATAGTAACAATTCAAATGGCAACTTCACCAGCAGCAGCAATGGCAGCAATAATCTCCTGCCGCCGACAGATAGTATTGCATCGTTACTCCTCAACCCGCCACATTCCCCCGAGTGCAACTCAGGACTTATGGCCACGCCCAGTGATAGCGAGGGCGAGTCATTAGACGAGGATCTACTCTCCACATCGTCGTCGTCGACTCTACTATTGCCACGCGACAAGCCGCCGCCGCGACCGCCACCTCCAGTCCGAAGGAAACTGCCACGATCGCCGGTGCTGGAAGAGGAAATAATCGATGGCTTTGCTATATTGGAATTTAAGACATATGAAGATCTCGAGGTAAGACAACACCTGTTCCATTCCACGAACCAGATTATAATCGAATCCTTTTTGTATTCCATCTAGTTTGCTATCAAATTGGGACAAAAGCGCAAGGAGAAGCGCCTCTCGGCACTCGAGGAGCTAACGTGTACCTACAGCATAGAGGAAATGAAAATTCCAAAGGTCATCGATACGGGCCAATCATCGCATCCGATGCGTTGTGTCTCCAGTCTAACAGCCTTGTCTATTGTTGGCAACACGAACAACAATAACCTAAAGGAAGCCTCCTCCCAGCCACCGAATCGTCATAATCCTGGCAATATCAGCAGCAATGGCTCCGCCACTTTGAGCAGTAAAAACGACAGCAGCAGCAATACTAATAATGTGGTTTATATGCTGCCAACTTCGGCCTTGGAGACGGAAACGGAACCTCGAGCACATTGGCGAGCTGAATACGGACAGCAACAGCATCAGCAGCAGCAGCATCAGCAGCAGCAACAGCAACAGCAACAGCTAGAGCAACAGGAGCAGCAGCAACAGAAACAGAAATGCGACCATAGTAGCGTCAGAAGTAAAAGTAATGTCATTAACAATGATGTTCAAGTTAAGAATAGTCACCAAATAATAAGCCAATCCGGCAACAAACAAACGGACGCCGCAACGGCAACAATGGATACAAGCACTGACACTACCTTTCTGGAGAACAATGGCCACGACACCGACTCACTTATGCTGGATATTACCTTGCCGCCAGCGCTCGGTGCTGCTGCTGCTGCTGACCATATCGATGTGGGCATAAATGTCAATACTAAATCGCACAATTCAATTCCCGCCGCCGTCAAGAGCAACAACTCGAATGATCAGACCAAATCGCTGCCCCAACTCCAGCTAAATAACTTAATATCACGGGATCTTACTGCAGCAGGAGTAGTAGGCGTGCATAATAATCACCTGATGAGTGTTGGTTGCAAAGCGGCGGCATCAGAGCAGACCACGGTAAAGGTGAGTTTTGAATTGTGCCTCCATCCTACACCTCCCACATTGATGTTATTGTTTTCCCCTTTCAATAGAAGTTAAATAGCTTGGAGAGCATGGAAATTGTCACACAGACAGCCGCTGCTACCGCAGGGTGCCGCTCCTTGGATGTCCAGGAACTAGCTAATGGCTCAGCGCAGGTCGTTGGTGCCACTAGCAGCAGTAGCAGTGGCAGTGGCAGCAGTGTGAAAAAGGGAAGCGGCGCAGAGCAAAGTGATCTTTTAAATGAAGTAAGTTTCTAAATCGAAAAGAAATATACATATTTATAAACCTTGCCTTCATCTTCATCTTCCCCAGGCTCCAAAGAATTGTAGCAGTAACAGCAAAGCGAATAATATGGTATGTAAAACTTTTTTTTGCCCATCTTGTGGCAGAAGAGTACCTATATTGGCTCTTGAAATAAAGCAATCATTTGAGGACTAATAAGGAGAGCTTATACTCGTGCATAGACCGCAATGGAACTCTGCTTATAAGTCGGCAAAAGTTTTGTTTCATTATCTCGCAAGCTTTTTATAAATATTACCATTGGTCTATCCTAAACTTTTTAATAAATCCACATTTGTTTCTTGTATTGTTACAGAATACTGAGAAGATGTTTGACATTATTGATTACCCCACGACGACGCCAATGCATATTTCAAATAATGCTTCTTCATCAAGTCAAGACCGATCTGCTGTCGCCGCGGCTGAGCTGCCGCACTTCAAGGGCATGATGGCTTTGGCCGGTGGAGATAATAATAATGTCACATTTTCGGGAGTGCCTTCTTTTTCTACACCGACATCATTGGGCGGCGGTGGCACCACCACCGTGCCCGTGCCTGCTGCATCGGGACTGGATAGCGATGCATCAACAACAAGTACGACAGCCTTAAATGAAAGTTCTCAAGTTAACGTTGCTGCCGTTTCGACGAAAGCAGAAGGGGAAAGTGGAAAAAGAGAGCCGCCTAGTAGTATTTTGCAGAAATCAACGGCCGATAAGCCGCTTTATCCAGCCGGCCTGGGATCTTCTGCTGCAACAACACAAGTGAGTATTTACACCGCTCTCTTTACGACAATATGTATTCTATATTTCGATTCGTACTTCCCAATCAATAGTTTACCGGCGCTGGAATAATACCTTTTGGAAATGATAAAAATATGCCGCCAACTGTAGTCTCAGTCTCGCTCCCATCAGTAGCTGATAACGATCAAAAGATGGCTTTTAATAATGCCACCAAGGCGGTCACAACATCAGTTTCAAATGGATTGCCATCGGGACCAGGAGCAGTGCAACGGCCAATGGTTCCACAGTCGCCGGTTACTGTTACACTGAGCACAACGCCGTCGCCATTCTCCGCACGTGGTCTGTCGGCTTCCAGTGTGATTCTAGCGAGCAGCAACAGTATCAAATCAAGTGAAAACAATTTCACGAGAACTAACAGTAGCTCCGAAGCTTCAGCAGTCGGCACAGAAATGGCAAAGAATCAAAGCTCTGTATTTACAACTTCCTCCTCCTCCTCCTCCTCAACAACGACAGCATCAGCAGCAGCACCAGCACCAGCAACAGCCGGCAACAATGCTGGCTTAGTCAATGGTTTTCTCACTGGTTATCCACCTGCAACTACTGCTACAGTGATTACTAGTAGTACGTTGCCACGTGCCTCGCCGACCAATAATAATAAATTGATGTCACCAGCGGCAGCAGCAGTCTCTACAGCAAGCACAGCACCTTCTGCAGCTTCCAGTATGGGAAAGATGATGTTTGGCCCAGGAAATGCGATTGGAGGTGCATCAGCAGGATCGTCGCCGTTAATTTTCTCTGGAGGGCAACCCATGCCAATGCTTATACAAGCCCCTCCTCCATACCGCACTCCATACGCAAACTATCCACTGTTTACTCCATATAGCAGCCTAACGACACATGGCTCGTACCTGCCGCCAGTATTGCCGATTGTTGCTACGTCCAACATACCACCACCGCCCTCGCATCATATTCGCAGCTCGGATGGCCGAAGCAGCAGCCGTGAGTCGCCAGCGGCTGGGCTGATGAAAGCAAGCCCATCGGTTTTACAGAACGTATCGATGGCAGCCCCGCCTTCCATGCTGCGCTCCATGACGCCGATCAGTAGTGGCAGCAGCACATCGCAACCCGGCGCCAGTGTGGTCACTACGAGTAGTAGTGCTGGAAGCTTCCACTCTTCGACAAATCCAACTGCTGCCCTTCCGCCAAGTCATTCGCATAATATAATATCTCATTCGCATAATATGCCTGCCTACGGCTCAAGCAGTACCACAACGTCCGGATTGTCGTCTTCGCTCGCAGCAGCAGCGGCTGCTTCTTCGCCACAAACGCTTCCTCCGCCAATCTCTGCCCAAATACTTGGACAACCCGGGAACTTTTCATCTCTATCCCATCACCTGCTAACCACGCACCCAGGAGCGGCAGCAGCAGCAGCAGCGGCACAACAGCAGCAACAGCAACATCAACAGCATCAGCCTATAGTACGTTATTCATCATCATCTGGCTCTGGCTCTGCTTCTGGTTCTGGCCCTGGCCCTGCTGCTGCCTCCAACTTCAACTCTCCTTCAATCCTCACCGTCCAAAGTTTAACGACTGCGGTAACGTCGTCGAATTTATCATCTTTATCGACGACATCATCGTCATCATCATCATCATCTGTGATCCAAAAGATTATTTCACCCAAGGGTGAAAGCCCCAGCAATAAAGATCGGGATTCTAGTCACAGGTAAGCCTAACCATAAACCAAAATTAGTTACTTGAAAGAACGTTAGAGTTTGTTTTCAACTTAAAATGAGGATTAACCTTAACCAAACTTTGAGAAACTAATCTTGAAACTTGAGTTAGACTACAAGTCGTAAATATCTAATTAAATCCTTATTTTTTCAGCAATCCAAGCATGAGGTCGTCCCACGTTGCATCAACTTTAATGCCACCGGTGTCATCGCAAGGTATTGGCGTGGGCGTGGGCTCTGCTGGCCCATTTTGTGGCATTGCATCGAGCCAATATGGTGGCGGCACGCCCGTATTATCTTCGAATGCAGCAATGATGACGGGAATGGGAATGTCAAATCTATCGTCTTATCCTTCAAAGGCAGCGTTGTGGCTAAAGTATGTATTGCATTATCAATTCCGAATGTGGCGTCAAGCTAACATGTCCTATACGATCTATATATCTTGTAGCTCCAGCGCCAATGGAATGGTAACATCGTGTGCTGCTTCAACGCCAATAGTCTCGAGTGGCAGTAGCACTCGACCGACTCCTCCGCTGCTCAACTGCACGCCGGGCATGGGAATGGGAATGGGCATGGGAACGGGATTGGCGGTGGCGAGAAGTTCTTGCAATACGATATCGCCTCACTCCTCCATTCCTTCAACTGCTGCCCTAGGCAGTGGCCACGCATCTAACCCTTCGTCATACTTCCCAGCGCCTATGCTACAACCACCACAATCGTCTCCATCGCCTGCCGCCATATCTTCAACGAGCTCTGCTTCGCAATTGCCGATGGTATCGCACACTATGAGCAGTATTGTCACAACGGCAGCGGTCACAACACCCACCACGTCGGCCTCATCCATAGTACAACAGCCTGCGGCAGCGAGCAGTGCTGCTATAAACCCGTCGGCGCATCCCTTTTCGGCTGAATCCCTGTTTCAGCCAAGCAAAAGTATGTTTTCCAATTGCATATATTTTATATAAACAATGTTATAATCTTGGTATGTGTACATTCTCACAGATGATCAAGCTGATTTGCTGCGTCGCGAGCTGGACAGCAGGTTCCTGGATCGTTCTGGCTTATCTGTGGCGGCTCCCACACCGCCATCGTCGACATACCTACGGCCGCCTGACCTGCAGCAGCAGCAGCAACATCATCATCATCAGCACCAGCACACTCATCTGCATCAGCACCAGCAGTTGCTGCCACCGCCACCAGCATCAGCACCGGCATCGACTGTACAGCCAAACTCTGGACAAATCTTTCCTCCGCCATTATTTAAAGACATTTCGAAAATGTCGGGAGTGGATCCACAATTTTATCGCACGGCGGGTGGTATGGGATTACCAGCCGGAGGAGGCTATGCAGGATACACCGCGACGGGGCTTCTGCACAGTGGCTTAGGCGGGCCAACGCCGTTTATGCCTCCCAACCATTTAACATCTTTTGCTCCCAAGGTAAGGAAATGTTTTTTACAAATCAAAAGGACTCCTGAAAGAATTTTTATTACTTTATTACTTAACATAACATATTCATACATAAGTACATTAATCCGTATGTATAAGAAACCAAAATATCGATCGATCCAATCAATATAAAACCGCGAGACTGATAAAGAAAGAGAAAGAGAATGTGACAAACAAAAAAAAAACAGCATAGAGAAGACAAGAGGTAGAAAAGACAGTGAGAGATAGAGATGGAGAGAAAGGAGTAGAACAGACAGCGAGAGAGAAAGAGAATGGTCGAATAATCGGTGAGAGAGATAGAGAGAAAATAAAATAAATACATTACAAAAACATACATACATATAAATAAATAAATAAATATAATCTAATAAATTATCATTGCAGAAAACTGGTCGCTGGAATGCAATGCATGTTCGCATCGCGTGGGAGATCTATTATCACCAAAACAAGCAAAGCTCGGACAAATCGGGAGGATGTCCTCCAGCGTCTTCTAGTCTTCTTGGCAATAACAGTTCGAATGTGAACCAAGCATCGTCTTCGATCAACGCACCAATTGCTGCCGGCAACCTTCTTAGTAGCGGCGGAGGAGGCAGTGTTTCTGGTGGTGGGGCCAACACACCCGTAAATAATGTTGCCCCTGGTCCGCCAGTTGGAGCTGGTGGTGGGGGTGTCGTCGTGTCCAATGGACAGGGTTCAGCTTCAGCCATTGGTATCAAGACAACGCCAACTCTATCTATAAACACAACACCGCAGCATCTCATGCATCGTGCGAACGAAATGCCGCCCGCGGCAGCATTCGCGAGTGCTTTGCCCGGGCGATCTCCATTTGAAACTTCTCCATTGGCTGCGAGTTTCATTGGTGCGCCACCTAGTCATATTGGTAAGTAGAAATGTATTTATATTTAAATGCCAACAACAGAAGAAAGCTATAACGATTCTGTAATTGACAGGAACAGCTGTGTCTCAGTTCGGACGCTATGTGACTCCCTTTGGATTCACAGGCCTAACGCATTTCGGTGGACATTTGGACTCGTGGAGGTAAAGTTAACTAGACAATACTACAGTAAAGAAACGTAATAAGTCGATAATTTGCTTTAATCTGTACGCTTTCTGTTTGTTTAGGACAAATGCAATGCAACGGAGTGTCGCATATCATCCACCAAGTGCTTTAGCATCCCCAAACTGGCCAATAAAGTCTGATCCCGGCTTGGACAATGCACGTCGCGAGGCCGAGGAGCGTGAACGAGAGTTACGTGAACGTGAACAGCGGGAACGTGACCGGCAGCGGCGCGAACGAGAGGAACGTGAACGGAAGGAAAAGGAAGAGAAATTGAAGCGAGAGCACCAGGAGCGGGAGAGAGAACGCGAGCGAGATCGAAAGGAGCGCGAGCGGGAGCGACGAGAAATAGAACGGCGTGAGATGGAACGGGAGCGCCTTCTGCAGCAACAGCGGATAAATGAGAGCAATAAGCAAGCGGCAGCAGCACAGGCGGCGGCTGCTTCTCAAGCGCCAGTACGTGACCGTTCGCCGCATCGCAACGTCGGAGAACTGAACACGGAAATTCGCATCAAGGAGGAGCATCCGCGGCCGACCAAGGACGAACAAGATGTTATGCTTATGCGTGCCTCGGCAGCGGCAGTCGCTGTAGGTGGAGATCCCCGTTACCACTCATCCTCGCTAGCAGCCGCGCAAGCCAATGCCGCTGCAGCGGCTGCTCATCACCATCATCATGCCAATTTCATGGCTGCCAGTCGACATGGATTAGCACCGCCCCCACCATCGCATCTGGCCCGTTCTATGATGCCACCCACCTTGAGCGTCGGCGGGCCAATCACGCACTTCAGTGCACCAGCCCCTCCCGGCTGGGGCATAGATCCCTATCGCGATCCCTACCCCATCCTTCGCTACAACCCCATCATGGAGGCGGCTCTGCGCCACGAAGCGGAGGAGCGACAAAAGGCGATCAATATCTATGCAGCCCAGTCCGCCGCTCATTTGCGAGGAAAGGAGCCAAGCCCTATTCCACCGCCACCAGTTGGTGTTGGTTCTTTGGGTCCACCGCCTCCCCATCACCGCTTACAGATAGTTTCTGGCGTTGTTCAGCAGTCACCGCAGCAGCAGCAGCAACAACAACAACAGCAGCAGCAACAGCAAGCGCAACAACAGCAACTAGCTGGTGGAAAGACGAACTCCGGGCAATCGTCGGGGGCGGGGGCACCACCATCAATAGTAGGCATTCCAGTCCAGCACATGATTAGCGTCGACTCGTTGAGCCAACAACAGCAACAGCAACAACAGCAGCAATCAGTAGTTAACACAAAAAAGGAATCATCCGACCACACAACTTCGATGGGGGGCCTAGTTGTGGGCGGTGCTGCCGGAGGAGGAGGTGGTCTCAGCACAGTAGTACCTGGTGGTGTAATAGGGATATCTCCAGTGTCATCAGTTGCGCCAAGTCGATGATAAGCAAATTATTATTGCTGCTTCTAACTAAGTTATAATAAAAGTGTAATAGCGAATAAGACAAAGACGAAATTTTCAAAATTTCAATCACACTTCCATTTAGGGCTGTAAAAACATGGAATACTTCGATGATTTTTACAGGTAAACACATCGTTTATCGATTGATGTTTTTTCAGCTCTACTTTTGTACATCCCTTTGTCATCTTACGCAAATTCCCCCCTTTCCTCCCTCTACCACCCTCATCCCTTCACCCAGCCTGAGAGAACACCAATAAATAAATAAAGCGAAACGCTTTTGTAAACTACATCTAATATTAATACGACGTTTGAATACAGTATTTGTATTTGTAGCGTGAGGAAAGTCAAAAGAAAAAAAGAAAGAATTAAAATTAAAAGAAGCATTAAAGTTATGTGACGAACAGGGACAGGCAGAGAGAAATTAATCAAATTAAATGAGGTAAAGACTTCCTTGTACTTCACACAGACACCTAGAGTTTTCGGTCCCAAGCGCACAAGCACAAGCACTGATTCCCCCGCATTGGCCACATACGTACATCCATACATACGAAACATACATCATGCATACATACATACCTTCCTCGACTTGCATAAATCTTGTCTCGCTTGGTGAAACACACACACGTCACACATACATAAGTAACATAAAGTAAACCTTACTTATTTATAATAAATAAAAAATGACTAGTATAAACGAAAGAAACACTTAAGTTGGCAAAACACATTTAGTTTTAGTTCTAGTGTATTTGTATTATTTGTATAATATATTAAGTTAAGTAACGAACAGCCAAGAGACATGTTGAGCGGTAAAAGCAACGCGCAGACATTATAATTTGATTGATTGTACATATATATATATATATAAACATAAACATACGACAAAAGGAACTCATGATGTACTCTACTAGTTATACGACATCAACATGCAGCTTATGGACATCCAAACTATGATGATGAAATGATACATAACTGTATGTATATTCTGTGACAGCTTCATTCCCTTCGTGCATTACATGTTTAAGGACTTATTATCACATATGCAATTTATGTAAAAAATGAGAAAAATTAATAATAGAGAATCATTACAAAAACTAATTAACTAAATAAATGCTTTTTATTGATAAAAACCGCTGCGAGGGGCAGCTTTCAGTTACTACTTTGTAACGTAAGAGTAACGTAAGAATTTCAAATTAAGCATCGATAACAAAGTCCTTCAGACGGAATGTCCAAAAATGCCATCGATAACAAGGCAACACTTACCGCTTTCTTTTATTAGCTTTTTCTGATATCAACTAATTAAGTTGTCTCAACCATATTCAAGATATATATGTATTTATATATATATATTCAATTTTTATTTAAGTACTTCTCTGTATTTGAATTTTTATAATACATAAAGCTGAACGCGCTTTTAATATTTACTTCAGCGTATTCTCATTTGGTTATCTAATATACATTAAACCATTTTTTACACAATTACAATATTATTTGTATATTCAAGCATTATATTATCAGTATATTATTTCGAAACGAATTTAAAAACTCAATTGTATTTTTGAAGGCTTGACAAATCCAGATATAATTCTTAATTATTTTTTTAATATATATTTTCATTATTTATTTAACACATTCTTGCTTGGCTTAAATCCTCGACTATTGTAACAGTTTTTAGTTAATTTTAAAATAAAAGCAAACATTTCTCAAGTATATGTTTGTGTTAAATCTTGTGTGAAATAAGCGTTATTCCTTTTTTATTGCTTCCTTTTTTTCCTTTTGTTCAATGCCTTTTTTCAATGATTTCTCTTTCTTAATATTTAATGTATGGCTTCTCACTTTAAACGAGGTAATTGATAATCATTTTTCGTCGAGATTCTTATTGGGTATTGGAATAAACTAATATTAATTATTATAAATTATTATAATTTAAAAATAAGTAAGTACTTTTACAAGGGGACGCTAAAATCATTAAACTGAAAGGGCAGCTGATGATAGAAATTATTATTATAATTTATATTAAGGAGATCTTAAGCCATTTTAAAATCCATCGATTCTATGCCCTTGCAGTGGGTATTATTATTTGTCATTCGCAGATCAGTATATAAATCTATATTCCTAGGCACGATCGGACCAAATATGTTTAATTTTTCTTTAAAGATTCTTATTTATTGTGCTTTAAAGGGGTCTTTATTCGATTTTTAAAAATAGGAAGAACATTTGGCAGTTTTTGTACGTAATAAACAAATCACCGGAAGCTTAAGACACCTTCTGGTCAAATAATAATATCTAATAAAATGACAGATAAGTTCCTTAGTACGATTATTTGAAGATCTTAAATTTAACGAAAATATCCCATACATGGGGAATAGCATAATTTTCCCAGAATGTTTCTATATAATGAATATAAGACCAGACTTACGACTGGTTCCACAGGAACAAACAGATGTATACTGTATACTCTATAATGTCGAAAATTACTTCTCCCTTCTCATATCCTGGTAATCTCAAGTTGTAGAAAATGGTAAACGAATTAAACTGTTTGTGTTGCATTTTATTAATGTTACCAATGTTTATGATCTCCTGCAAAGTGTTTTCTTCTGTCACAAATTCTGGACTTTTAGAGATCACAATCTTAAACTCTTCAAGAACAAGTCGTCGCCTTTAATTGCAGTACAAAGTGTTCGATTGCTTATTTTTTATTTCTTTTTTATATTTTATTTATAGTTAACGAACTCTAGTTTTGGCATTTTGATTTTAAAAATACATTCTGCATTCCTAAATTTAGTTACTTTGCGCAGTAGATGGTTTTAACTCCTTTCCTTAACCAAAATGTCGGACTCTTGAACCCCATTATCTCTTATACTTGTTTAGCAGCATAAAATACTCTTCGAAATTATAATTAATGACTTGTGGATGCTTTATTAAAGGTGTCATATTATTTAGACATATTAAATGTAACTTGACGTGTTCTTAGGTTAAGGAGCACATGGTATCACATGTATCAGTTATTATTATTGGCCCGATCATGTTAGAAACAGCGAAGATTTTAAAACGTTTGCTCGATAGCTGGTGTAAAAAAATCACTCTCGATTTGAAAATAATTAAAATGCTGCCTAAAATTATCAAGTTAGCAAGGAAAACAAATTTATCGAATCGAAAAACGGTTGATAATGCTGATCAGGTATGTATGTATATATATCTGCGCTACAAATCAAGTTCTGACCAATATAATAATACCCTTTACAAGAGTATAGAGACAAAATGCATTAAGATCGCTTTACTTAACTTTCAAATTTGTATTTACATACTAGTTTGGATACACTGCTTTCGAAATATTTTCTTTAAATTGTTTTTTTTTCATTTATTTTTATCATTTTTTTTTAAGGATAATAGTTGGCTGTTTTGCGAAAGCAGATTTAAATTTAAATTTAATATAAAAATATGCCTAATATACGTAGTTAATATTTAAATAATAGTTATTTAAAATTACTGACTTGATAAAATGAAAAAATACGTAATATAAATCAGAGAAACTTGTCTGAAATTTGTGCACAATTTTTGTTTTGTATTTTTTTGTTTTTTTGTTTGTACGACTGAAGACTTAGACCACTTCACTGTAAAACAGAGCTCGCCAATAACAGACATATTTTACTTAGTTTTATATCTCAGCTGAGTAGTCTTGTTACTCAATAAATCTTTTGTAGGGAGAGGAAGAGAGCGCAATTCGGTTGGGCGCAAGTATGACGGCAAGGCTTCAATGCTTCACCCTGGAAATTCAGACCTGCTACTCGCGAGCTCTGCTGTAGAGAATACTACCAAGTCGTTTACGTCATAAGATGCCACAGGATCTCCCGAAATCAAAGGTAAAGTTACAGTTGCTAAAAATGATGTTCAATTTACATGTGTGTGGGTGTGTAGATTACAGCGAAGCTAACTAACCGCATAGTTAGATCATGTGCAATTGCTGTTGCTCATTGAGTTTAAAAGCCGTCGCCGCATTACTGAGGAGGTGAAAAGGCACGTTAGCAGCACCATCCAGAGATGGCGGTGACGCTGCCGCCGTGGCTGCCGCCGCTGGACTATTGCTGCCGCTGGTGTTTGTAATTCCGGCCTTTAGTTGCATCGTGTCCAAGGATACGTGGTGCTGCTGAGATGGATTATGGTGTGATGTCACGATAGCTGGCGCTGTCGCAAGTGAACCTGAGTTTGTCGTTGTGATGATTATGTTGCCGGCATGAGAGGCGCCACGTCCCCTTTTGCGTTTCGGAAGAATTCCCTTTCTGGCCATGTAGAAACGAATGGTGGAGACTGGAATATTGAACATATTGCTGACGGTCTGGAATGTCTCGCCCTTGGAAACACACTTGGCCGCTTGTGCCAGCGATGCTTCCGAGCGCCGGACCCGTTTATACGAAGTGTAACCATCAACTGAGTTGGGCAAGAGCCCCAAAGAAGCATTCGCCAATGATGTGTCATGTTGCTCCGTGTCTGTCATGCTCAGCGACAGGCAGGATGTGCTGCTGTTCGGCACACCGGCTGTAAAACTGTTGTCATTATCCTCTACATCATTAACGGCCACATAATTATGATCGTCTTCAACCGTAGAATCCAGATAATGCTGCTGCTGTTGCTGCTGATGAAGCTGAAGTTGTACCCTGCAAAAGGTAATACGTTTTATAGTATTGTTTCTGTTTCCTAATAGAATATTTATGTTTTGTATAGATACATCCAGGAAGCATTCTCTAAACAGTAATTTAACTTAAAAAATAGAGGGAAAAGGACTTGTCGGATTCGCACCTTGATGGCTGAAGATGGCCGGCATTCGTCCTGCTGCTGTTAGCAAGTGGCGCACCGGCCGATGTATTATAATCTTCAAAATGATCTCTGTAGGCATTCCAATTATTAGATACTTCATCCGCGGATTCATCTTCAGTTGGAGCATTTGAGTTGTTGCCTAGACCAGGCGCAGGGATAATGGCATTTGATGGACACTGTTGAGCATTATTGGTACCATTGATCTGGTGGTGTCGTTGACGGGCATCTTTGCTGATCTGTTGCTGCTGCTGTTTGGATGTTAACACTGGCGGAGTGGTAGTCGTTGAGGTTGACGTTGTTGTTGAATTAGTGGCTGCATCGTCCACTATATCGGTGGCATCTACACGGCTGGTTGAGGTGAGTGATGCTAGATCTTTGACACCAGTTTCCTGCTTTGTCTGAGCCTGGAGTTGCTTGTAATTTATAGTTGCCTCCGAACCATACAAGCCCCGAATCCGCAGCTGTTCGGCACAACGGAGCAACTGACCCAGTCCGGCCTGTGTGACATTAACCTCTCCTTTGTACATAAAATCGACAAGCGCTTGAATTTCCCAGAGCTTGATCTCTCGTGGCAATATAATGACGGGATGTTTGCACGGATGCTCGGCCAATATTGTCTCAAAGTAGGTAGAGCAGGCGGCCAGCACTAAACGGTGACATTGCAACTGGTGACCCTCGCAGGCTAGTGTTACATCCACAAATCTCTGCCCGGCCAGGAGCTGGGGAAAGGCGGCGCCAATGCTACCCAAGTGACTGTTCCAGCGCACGCAGAACTCTTGCGTGACGGCGCTCATCGCGTTTGAAAAAGGTATGCAATCTGCGCCGTGTGCGTGTATTTTCTTCTCTCTAAATATGGGCTCTATGGGATTTCGTCCTTGTGATATTCACCTGTAATAAAAACAGTATACATTTAATACGAATGGATTCTGCAATCCTGAAATAGTTAAAGCATACGTACATACTTATTAGGAAGTGCTACACAGAAATCTCAAGTGATTTTTGGGTTCGGCTTCCGTTTTTATTTAGTTCGTTTTAAACCTCTTCTCTGCAAGTTAAAAAAATTTCCATAAATTATTAACTTGAATATCTGTGACTTATAAACAAGGTGCTAGTTGATCTGATCTAAAATTTACATATTAAAACTAAGCACAATAAGTTTGAGACCACGCGCTAGGGATTACAAAGACAAAATAGGCGGTACCTATAAAAAATGTTGCTTGTTCTTTTATCTTAAATTATAAAATCTTAATTACAAGTGTTAGTTTTAATCCAAATTAATTTATTTCAGTGACTGCTATATTAAAATATATTATTATTTCCATTTTTACATTAACAATAATTGCTTTATAAATATAAATAAATAAATATTTTTATTACAAAATATGCGATATGCAAAGCGGTAAATAATAAACATCCGCATCGGCATTTGTATATATTGTTTTTGTAATGCTCACCGCGCGGTAGCCGTCTTAAGCGTATTGGTTTCATACTCTAATGATTTTGTTTTTGTAATCTCACTCGCGACAAGCAGCTCGCTGGCGCCACCTATCAAAACATAACGGAAAGAGGCCCTACGTGCTGATCCAGGTTCTAGGGAAATGTGCGTGTAAGTATAAATATATATATATATTCATATGTGTCCGAATTATGTATCAGAATTACAAAACCTTTTAAAGAATTCTTATTTATAACAATAAGGTGATTTTTCTGTGCCTGCTACGGCGTTCACCTGAAGGAGCGCAGCACCAAAACAATAAGTGCGACACATACAAACATATGTTCATGCATACATACATACATGTGCAAGTGTGTGTGTCCGAGTCGGTGAGGTCCCGAGCTCTAATAAGAGAGCAAAAATACCAAAAACAAATACGAGTTGTGCACTTAGTAAAAATAAACAAAAATGGTTGGCAATATTTTTTGGAATATTCTGCATTTATGCACGATGTACATGTGTACTTACAAATGCCTGCATGTATGTATGTATGCATAGGTAAGCACTTTTTATCGTTTCCATTCCTTCTATATTTAGTGTAAAGGATGTGGATGTGTGCTCTTGCAGAAATATATGTACATATGTATATATGTATACATAGATGTATTCATAAATACATACCTGTTTGTAAAAAGAATTGTACTTTTTATGTCTTTTTGATCAATTTTTAGCGTTAACAGTTTGCAGTTTTAAGTTTTAGGTACGGGGTGAAAACAATTTGTAAGTTAGGCGTGATGCGGACCTTTCACGCAAACTACATATACAATGTCCTGTGCGCGTGAGCTACCAACGCCTGGGTCTTTTTGTTTAATAAAAATACAACACTAGCATGAGTCACATACACACACATGATTGCACATACATAAGTGGTTAATAAGATTCTATTGATTTTTCTTATTAGTTTAAGAGGTCTGCATGGTATTCCAAGGCATTATTTCGAAAATGTCCATTCATAATCATTCATATGCGATGCTGCGCGCGGTTTTAATCATTTTCGGCGGCGGCTTAATAAGCTGATTGGCACTTACTAGAACCAAAAAAAAACAAGAAACTTGTATGTTGAGATAGTTCTAAGAACTAACTTTTATGCACCTTCTTTAAGTCGGGTTATTTTCAATTAAATTTAAATGGAGAAATTAAAATTTGCTTTCGCGCTGCCAACTTCTTTTATAATCATTGTTATTTAAAAAACGCGTTAGGCCATTAATGTTGGCATCTACTCAAGTACTCAAAATATCGTTGTCGAGCTCATTTCAACTATTCGATAATGTGATGTGGAACTAAATCAAAATATCGATAGCAATTCAACTGATCGTTTTCCCAAATGGTAACTTCATTTATTTATTGAGGAAATACATGCGGTTCAGTAATTGCTATTGATGAAACTTAAAATATGTATTTCTTGTACTATCGCGATAATCTGAAACCAGTCGATGGTCGCAATCTATCGATAGTCCCAATAATTCTTTTACTTTCGTTCTCCTATTGCCATCACAAAGATTTCTATAATAAAATGCTAAATATCCCCAAATATGTATAGAACACAATATAACAAGGTATATAACAGAAATAGAGAGTTCACGATATTCTTTTCTAAAAATATCGATATATTGGTATTTCTCACATCTCTATATCGCAACACGCACACCCCTATCTTTCAGTCGTCCGAAATAGTTAACAATGAATTATGTGTGTTTGAATTAAATAAGAATTAAATTTGTAATCTGCTTCTGTGTGCTCGCTCAGTCGCCGTCAAGCAACAAAGCGACGTATTCGTATCTGTACGTTTAAATATACATACATACTGATAATTTGTGCATTAAATACACGCTCAAATGCAACGCAAAATTTTTATGAAACAAAGAGAAATTTAATGTTTTTGTTTTTGCCGTACATTGCCTTTTTCGTTTTGTTTCGGTCAATGCATTTGTACTGTTAATTTTTTTCCAAGTAAGCATTACGTGTTTATGTGGCATACTGCGGCACTGCAAATGTCTCGTATACATATGTGTGTTTTTTCCGATACAGATTAGATACATATGTAAAGGTGAAAGTTCAATTAATTGTAGTGCATTTATTTATTTTGTGCTGTATAGCATTGGAAGCGCAAATTAATTAATTGTACTTGTGCCGTGCCGTGCCGCTGAGTAAACGAGAGCAAACTTATGTGTACCTGTGTGTGTGCGAGTGAATGACTAATTCTTCAAAGCACAACTCAACATGGCTGACTTTAACTGTGGTGGGCAGAGTGTGCTTTAACGACGATATATATTGCTGCCTCTTTCCTTCCCATGTACTAGTTTCCACTCTCGCCAATGGGGAAAAAAAAGAAGGTTCTCTGATTTTTTTTTACTGAAACCAAATGCAGAATTATTTATATTTTATCATCAGCGAACGGAAGGAGTTTTTTGATAGTGATTTTGAGTTTTCCCCAAGTTAACATATGTATCTGTACATACATCCTCTATGTTTTATTTTAAGGGCGTTTCTTTCTGTTATCTCTAGAGTCAACTTTTTCATTTGATGACGCTGTCACTTTCTACCAACAAAGTAACATCATTGACGCCTATAATTTCGTGTTCTCAATCGCATTAAATGCTAATTAAGTTTATTAAAATCTTTTTCATTTAGTTGGAAGAACAATCGTTCAGGAAAACAAGAAAAATAAATCTAAACATAAAGGCGTGAAAGGAAACAAAGGACCCGAAATATAACAACAATCGATCGAACCGAAAAGTGTGCACATCTTAACAAAATCATCATCACCTACCAGCATTGCTTGTGCAGCCCGTTAAGATGACGCAACCGTTGCCCATACGCTTTCAGGAGCATTTACAGGTGAGTCTTCGGTACTTTACCGGTTTTTCATTAGTCTAAAATTTGTATGGACTGGTATGGGCTGAGTGAGGAGGGTGCATTCCGAGGCACATTTTGAAGGGGAACGCGCTGCAACAACTTGTTGAGCGCTCTCGCTTACCACAAATTTATTGCATTAAAAGCAACCCATATTTGGGATGTGTGGTTATAGTGCATTAAATAAATTAATTACAGTTTTTTTTACAAACATAAATATTTAAATAATTAACTTTTTTTATTAAAATTTTGTTTATTTGTATGCCCTTGGAGAGGGTAATATATGTAATTTTGGTCAGAACCTTGCCACGCACTATAAAGTATATAAATTCTTGATCAGCCTCAACGGAAGAGTCGATCTAGTCATATCTCCTACACATACAACTCAAGATATAGCTATTTTTTATAAATTCGAAACCACGACTTAAATTTTGTCAAGATCGGACCACTCTATTATATAGCTGCCATAGGAGCGATCGTAAAAGAAGTGGGATAATCGACATTGACTCGTTTAGTGCCCACTGAGCATGTGTCTAACAGACAAAAGGAGCTATTTCCACCCCATGAAGTTCACATATCCCTTATCAGCGTCACCAGCCGAGTCGATTTAGCAAACGAAGCCGGCGAATGAACTTCTTATCAATTTTCGCCGGCCGTCATTGCCTCATTGATCAGAGCTCGGAGTTTGTGTTTCACTAAAAACACTTTCCACGAAGAGGTGGCAAAGGCACTAAGCTAAATCGAAGACCACATCGAGTTACAACAGTAACTAGTCCACGACGCCATGCATCCCATGTGGCAGGCAAAGCAGAAGGACAAGGATCAGGAGGTTTCCGCTGATGGTGAAGTGGAGGAACCGTCTCGCAGCACCTCCACCAATCAGGCGTCTTTCTCCTCCGAGGTGGACAATCTGCCTGATCACTTCGAGGAACTCGGACAGCGTCCGTCCCCTCAACCAGATCACCCGGAACCTTCGCCAACCAGGGGTCTTCCTCATCCCAGCTGGGCGACTAGGCTCCAACAATCTCAGAGAGCCGTCTAAGAAACCAAACCTGTGCGCAGAACTGGCGAAATGATAAGTTTTGGAGAATTCAAGCAGCCTGTGCACCTGATGGTACAGTAGTGGTACTCTGTCCTCTTTCGCAAACTCGGCAACGCGCTGAGCGTGGAACTGCCAGGGAGCAAGGTCACTCCGCGGGCCTTTAAGATCATCTACAATTGGATGTGCGAGGACTTGCCCAAACTGACACCTTCTAGCTTGCTGGAGGTATTGCGCGCGGCCACATATCTTGAGATTCCTTCGCTGGTCGCCCAGTGTGAACAGCATCTGAACAACGGCTTTAGGGAGGCTTCCGCAGCGTTGCTGTATTTGGAGGCAACGGTCCTTGGTATGGAGCCAAACTACCGCCCCCTCCTCAGACGTATCTCCAAGTTTTTTCTCCCATTGGTACTACTTTCTCTAACTCTATTGTATTATGACCTGTATAATGTTGCCCAGGAAGAGGAGTCATTTTCTAAATAGTTATTCTACATAGATGGGTATAATCTGTTCATCTATCTGCTTCGTTTTGTAATTAATATAACTAATTATTTAAAATGAATATTTCTTTAATTATAGCTCACAAATGTTGGAATCAACGCCAATTCCTTCTCCTTTAGCACGCTCACAATGGAGTCGGATAAGTTCATATGCGTGCGGGAGAAGGTTAATGACACCAACCAAGTGGTGATCATTGATATGAACGATGCCACCAATCCCACTCGCCGTCCCATTTCAGCTGATTCGGCAATTATGAATCCAGCTAGCAAGGTTATTGCGCTCAAAGGTAATCTAATTAATATATGCTTCTAACCAGAGCTCTTACGTTCGGTTCCGCACCCAAAAAGAGTCCTAAGAAAAGAGTCCTTCTCTTGTGATTCCGCTTAAATAATATGCGAAGCTCACTCTGAGTATAGCTAAAGAGAAACTACCGCGCTCACTAGTGCTTGTACATTGCAAGCAAAGTGTGGAAGAGAGAAGAGTATAGCGGCTTCAAGAGAGCGAAAAGAAATGAGCGGTTCTTTCGAATCCCTTTATAATCGGGTCCTCAGTAACTCTGACTCTCAGTAAGACGGAACCTCTTGTGAGCTCTGGTTGTAGCTAACCCAATAGTATTTAATAATATATTGTTTTGACGAAACTATTTACCAATCAAAGCTTACTTACTTAATCCATTTTATTAAATCTATTCTGTATTTTCCTATATAGCCCAAAAGACGTTGCAGATCTTTAACATTGAGATGAAATCGAAGATGAAGGCGCATACAATGAACGAGGATGTTGTGTTCTGGAAGTGGATTTCTCTGAATACTCTGGCTCTTGTCACGGAAACGAGCGTCTTCCATTGGTCAATGGAGGGCGACTCGATGCCACAGAAGATGTTTGATCGGCACTCCTCCCTCAATGGATGTCAAATTATCAATTATCGATGCAATGCATCGCAGCAATGGCTACTTCTTGTGGGCATATCGGCTCTGCCGAGTCGCGTTGCCGGCGCAATGCAGCTGTACTCCGTGGAACGTAAGGTTTCCCAGGCTATTGAGGGACATGCCGCGAGTTTTGCCACCTTCAAGCTGGATGGCAATAAGGAGCCAACGACGCTGTTCTGCTTTGCTGTGCGCACCTCCAGTGGCGGAAAGCTGCACATCATTGAGGTGGGAACGCCGCCGACTGGCAACCAGGCTTTCCCCAAGAAGGCCGTCGATGTCTTCTTCCCGCCGGAAGCCCTTAATGATTTCCCCGTGGCGATGCAAGTTTCGGCCAAGTATGATACCATCTATTTGATAACCAAATATGGATATATTCATCTGTACGATATGGAAACTGCGACGTGCATCTACATGAATCGTATATCGGCCGATACGATTTTTGTGACGGCACCGCACGAGGCCAGCGGCGGCATCATTGGCGTTAATCGCAAGGGACAGGTGCTTTCGGTAACCGTTGACGAGGAGCAGATTATCCCGTACATAAATACGGTTCTGCAAAATCCCGATCTGGCACTGCGCATGGCTGTTCGCAACAATTTGGCCGGCGCCGAGGACCTGTTTGTCCGTAAGTTCAATAAACTCTTTACCGCCGGTCAATATGCCGAGGCGGCCAAGGTGGCTGCGCTGGCTCCGAAGGCTATTTTGCGTACACCGCAAACGATCCAGCGTTTCCAGCAGGTTCAAACGCCGGCGGGATCCACCACACCGCCATTGCTGCAATACTTTGGCATTCTGCTCGATCAAGGAAAGCTGAACAAGTTCGAGTCCTTGGAGTTGTGCCGTCCCGTCTTATTGCAGGGCAAGAAGCAGCTGTGCGAAAAGTGGCTGAAGGAGGAGAAGCTTGAGTGCAGCGAAGAGTTGGGAGATTTGGTGAAGGCTTCAGATCTTACATTGGCCCTCTCCATTTACTTGCGTGCCAATGTGCCGAACAAGGTCATCCAATGCTTTGCGGAGACGGGACAGTTCCAGAAGATTGTGTTGTACGCCAAGAAGGTTAATTACACGCCGGACTACGTTTTTCTGCTGCGCTCCGTTATGCGCAGCAATCCCGAGCAGGGAGCTGGCTTCGCCTCTATGCTGGTAGCCGAGGAGGAACCGTTGGCGGACATTAATCAAATTGTGGATATATTCATGGAGCATACGATGGTACAGCAGTGCACAGCATTCCTGCTCGACGCCTTGAAGCATAATCGGCCAGCCGAGGGTGCTTTGCAGACGCGCCTCCTCGAAATGAACTTGATGTCGGCGCCCCAAGTGGCCGATGCCATCTTGGGCAACGCCATGTTCACCCACTACGATCGCGCACACATTGCCCAGCTGTGCGAGAAGGCCGGTTTGTTGCAGCGTGCCCTGGAACACTATACCGATCTGTATGACATTAAGCGAGCCGTCGTCCATACGCACATGTTAAACGCCGAATGGTTGGTCAGCTTCTTCGGAACTCTCTCCGTCGAGGACTCGCTGGAGTGCCTTAAGGCGATGCTAACGGCCAATTTGCGTCAAAACTTGCAGATTTGTGTCCAGATTGCCACGAAATATCACGAGCAACTGACGACCAAGGCGTTGATTGACCTCTTCGAGGGCTTCAAGAGCTACGATGGATTGTTCTACTTCTTGAGCAGCATTGTCAACTTCTCGCAGGACCCGGAAGTGCACTTCAAGTACATTCAGGCCGCCTGCAAGACGAATCAGATTAAGGAGGTCGAACGCATTTGCCGCGAGTCCAACTGCTACAATCCCGAACGGGTTAAGAACTTCTTGAAGGAGGCCAAGCTAACGGATCAGCTGCCGTTGATTATTGTTTGTGATCGCTTTGACTTCGTTCACGATTTGGTGCTCTATCTGTACCGCAATAATCTGCAAAAGTATATCGAGATTTATGTCCAGAAGGTTAACCCCTCGCGCTTGCCCGTTGTCGTTGGCGGATTGCTCGACGTGGATTGCAGTGAGGACATCATCAAGAATCTGATTCTGGTTGTCAAGGGTCAGTTCTCCACGGATGAGCTCGTGGAGGAGGTGGAGAAGCGTAATCGTCTCAAGCTGCTACTTCCATGGCTCGAGTCCCGTGTCCATGAGGGCTGCATTGAACCGGCGACACACAATGCCTTGGCCAAGATCTACATCGATTCGAATAACAACCCGGAGCGGTTCCTTAAGGAGAATCAGTACTATGACAGCCGAGTTGTCGGTCGCTATTGCGAGAAGCGGGATCCCCATCTCGCTTGTGTCGCCTACGAGCGTGGACTGTGCGATCGCGAGCTGATTGCCGTTTGTAACGAGAATTCGCTATTCAAGAGCGAGGCTCGTTATCTCGTTGGACGCCGCGATGCGGAACTGTGGGCGGAGGTCTTGTCCGAGGCCAATCCCTACAAGCGCCAGTTGATCGATCAAGTTGTCCAGACGGCGCTTTCCGAGACGCAGGATCCCGATGACATCTCGGTGACTGTCAAGGCCTTCATGACGGCCGACCTGCCAAACGAACTGATTGAATTGCTTGAGAAGATTATATTGGACTCGTCGGTGTTTAGCGATCATCGCAATCTCCAGAACCTGCTGATTCTGACCGCCATCAAGGCGGACCGTACGCGAGTCATGGACTATATCAATCGATTGGACAACTACGATGCTCCGGACATTGCCAACATCGCGATCAGTAATCAATTGTACGAGGAGGCCTTTGCCATCTTCAAGAAGTTCGATGTAAACACCTCCGCTATCCAGGTGCTCATCGATCAGGTGAACAACCTGGAGCGGGCCAATGAGTTCGCCGAGCGATGCAACGAGCCGGCTGTCTGGTCTCAGCTAGCTAAGGCTCAACTGCAGCAGGGATTGGTCAAGGAGGCAATCGATTCATACATCAAGGCCGACGATCCAAGTGCCTATGTCGATGTCGTTGATGTGGCCAGCAATGTTGAGTCGTGGGACGACCTTGTGCGGTATCTACAAATGGCCCGGAAGAAGGCCCGCGAGAGTTACATTGAGAGCGAGTTGATTTATGCCTACGCTCGCACGGGACGTCTTGCTGACCTGGAGGAGTTTATATCGGGACCGAACCATGCCGACATTCAGAAAATTGGCGATCGTTGCTTCAGCGATGGAATGTATGATGCTGCCAAGCTTCTGTACAACAATGTCAGTAACTTTGCACGATTGGCCATTACGCTGGTGTATTTGAAGGAGTTCCAGGGAGCCGTGGATTCGGCGCGAAAGGCCAACTCGACGCGTACCTGGAAGGAGGTGTGTTTCGCCTGCGTGGACGCGGAAGAGTTCCGATTGGCCCAAATGTGCGGCCTGCACATTGTCGTTCATGCCGATGAGCTGGAGGATCTGATTAATTATTACCAGAATCGCGGACACTTTGATGAATTGATTGCGCTGCTGGAGTCGGCCTTGGGCTTGGAACGTGCCCACATGGGCATGTTTACGGAACTGGCCATTCTCTATTCCAAATTCAAGCCATCAAAGATGCGCGAACATTTGGAGCTGTTCTGGTCCAGGGTTAACATTCCAAAGGTTCTGCGCGCCGCTGAGTCGGCACATCTATGGTCCGAGTTGGTCTTCCTGTACGACAAGTACGAGGAATACGACAATGCCGTTCTGGCCATGATGGCCCATCCCACAGAGGCGTGGCGTGAGGGACACTTCAAGGACATTATCACGAAGGTGGCCAATATTGAGCTATACTACAAGGCAATTGAGTTTTATCTGGACTTCAAGCCGTTGCTATTGAACGATATGCTCCTTGTCCTGGCACCCCGCATGGATCACACTCGTGCCGTTAGCTACTTCTCGAAAACTGGCTATTTGCCGCTAGTCAAGCCCTATCTGCGTTCAGTCCAATCTCTCAATAACAAGGCTATCAATGAAGCCCTCAACGGACTCTTAATCGACGAGGAGGACTACCAGGGACTGCGCAATTCGATCGATGGCTTTGACAACTTCGACAACATCGCATTGGCCCAAAAGCTGGAGAAGCATGAACTCACGGAATTCCGCCGGATCGCAGCTTACTTGTACAAGGGTA
Source organism: Drosophila pectinifera (assembly GCA_008042775.1). NCBI lineage: Eukaryota > Metazoa > Arthropoda > Insecta > Diptera > Drosophilidae > Drosophila > Drosophila pectinifera. The sequence continues at coordinate 134,248 of VNKC01000205.1, forward strand.
AGTATTTATTATCTTCGATTCCCTAACCTGTATTACTAATATATTCTTCGATTTCAGGCAACAACCGCTGGAAACAGAGCGTTGAACTTTGCAAAAAGGACAAACTCTACAAGGATGCTATGGAGTATGCCGCCGAGTCGGGCAAGCAAGATATTGCCGAGGAGTTGCTTGGTTGGTTCCTAGAACGCGATGCCTACGATTGCTTTGCAGCTTGTCTATATCAGGTAAGACTTCAACATAATCTGTTTAAAGAAGAATATATGGAAATAGCCTTTCATTGAAAGAAGAATAGAGTGAGGATGCGCTAGAGATGAATGCTTCTTATTGGCTTTCTATCGCTCCCTCCAGGGGGAGGTCTTTCGCGAGAGGGATCAAAGCTAAAATTCCTTTGATTTATTTGATATTAATTACCATTTACCAAAATATGCTGTTAGAAAGATACGTATTTTTGGGTCTTAAAATCTGTTTTTTATGTCCAAATTTTTGGGACAACTCACAGTTTAAAATATTCATAACTAAGCCAAAACAGCCTTGATTTCAGTTCGGAAAGCATTTCTATGTTAGATTTTATTTGGTTAATTAATCTGCATTTCAAATTTAGGAATTAACAAAAATACATTTTTTATCAATTTTTGACAATTTTAATGATGTAACCCCTTATCATTTTTTCAAAAATCGAGCAAAATTTTTTTTCTTTGTTTTTCCCATATTTAATTTCTAAATAATTAAGAATTTAACGGCGAATCGGACAGTGTACGGCATTTGGTTGTCATTCCATTTTTGGCCAAATTATGCTCTCTCTAAATGCGGAGATTTGGTCCTTAAATTGGCATTTTTATATCCTAATTTTTGAACTAATCAAACTTAAGAAAAACCATAACTTGGCCCAAACAGCCTTAAAAACAGCGGATCGGAATATATATGGCATTT
>VNKC01000206.1:0-32296 GCA_008042775.1 Drosophila pectinifera
AGACTAACACAGAACTGCTTTCCGAATTGAATTTAAGGCTGTTTTGACTTTGTTATGAATATTTTTAACATTGATTTGTCCCAAAAATTAGGACATAAAAAACCGATTTTAAGACCCAAAAAAACGTATCTTCCTAACAGCATATTTTGGCCAAAAATGGAATGACAGCCAAATAACGCACATTATTCGATTCGCCATTAAAATCTTAATCATTTAGAAATCAAATATGGAAAAAACAAAGCATTAAAATTTTTGTCGATTTTTCAAAAATTGATAAGGGGTTACATCATTAAAATTGTCAAAAATTGACAAAAAATTAATTTTTGTTAATTCCTAAATTTGAAATGCAGATTAATTAACCGAATAAAGACTAACACAGAACTGCTTTCCGAATTGAATTTAAGGCTGTTTTGACTTTGTTATGAATATTTTTAACATTGATTTGTCCCAAAAATTAGGACATAAAAAACCGATTTTAAGACCCAAAAAAACGTATCTTCCTAACAGCATATTTTGGCCAAAAATGGAATGACAGCCAAATAACGCACATTATTCGATTCGCCATTAAAATCTTAATCATTTAGAAATCAAATATGGAAAAAACAAAGCATTAAAATTTTTGTCGATTTTTCAAAAATTGATAAGGGGTTACATCATTAAAATTGTCAAAAATTGACAAAAAATTTATTTTTGTTAATTCCTAAATTTGAAATGCAGATTAATTAACCACATAAAAACAAACATAGAAATGCTTTCCGCACTGAAATTAAGGCTGTTTTGCCTTAGTTATGAATATTTTTAAAATAAATTTGTCCCACAAATTAGGACATAAAAAACCGATTTTAAGACCCAAAAATACGTATCTTCCTAACAGCATATTTTGGCCAAAAATGAAATGACAGCCAAATGCCGTATATTGTCCGATTTACCGTCAAAAGATGTTTTGGCTCAAGTATGAATATGAGCTCTGGGAGCTGTAAGGCGTACGTTCAGAGATTCAATGATCAACTTAAAATTTTCTCATCAGAAAACAAAGAGATTTCTTATCAGTAGGAAATTGCTGGTAGACTCTTTGAATTTTTTGAATAATTTATAAGCTAATCTTAAGTATTTTGAAATTTTCGAAGTAACCGCGAATCCAAATTACTTAATATAGGCTTTTGACTCAAAATATCAGATTTTAGTTAGTAATCCTCAAAACCCATTATGTTTTTTCCTTTACTTTATTCCTGGACATAACTTGGAACATTTGATGCACTCTAGTTGCCATGGACATTTCCGCTTAATAGCTTTGAACTTGAATTGTTATTAATCAATTAAGATTAATGCAAATGTCAGGCCCCAGTGGACACACGCGCCACGCCCATCGTCAGCCGAATCAGCTAACCCGGCAATTGGACTCATTCGGTGCGCAGTTTTCCCATTAATTGGGAGATTGTCGGTCAGATCGAGCGAATCTCCTCCGATCAGATGATTACGAGTGGATTCGCTTGCTCAAGTGCCTAGAAATGGTTACATCTATATGTGTCTGAACGGTAGGAAGCCATGGACTTTGCGAAATATAGTAGACCAAGTGTGACGTCAAAATCCAGTTGGGAGCAGATCTCAGTGCGTATGTGACTATAGCGTGAAGGGAGACTGAGACTGATGGGTTCAGTGGGGCTTGCGAATCAAAGTCTGTTTTGGAGTACCCTTCCTTATCAATCGGTGAATGTATAAACAATGTATAATCCACACTATAGGTGATAGAGCTTGATGCAATAATTGCTTAATGTACATAAGCTTGATTTCTAACAGATCGGACTTTATTACCACATTAGAAATCTATTTATGAAAGCCTGCCTTGTTACTATTGAAATAGTACCATTACTTCATCAGGAGCTTTAAATTAATCGCATGAGTAGATCAGTTTTTAAATATTTTACGTAGAGTAAATCAATATCGAAGCTAAAATAAGTTATTACTTGGGCTTCATCGGGTGATTTTTACCACATCAATCGGGTTTTTGTAGAGGCTGCATTACATACTAATCGAAGTTGCGTTATCGATATCGAAAGTAAATCAAAATCCGTAAGCAGTGTATTTCCGTTTCCCCCTTGTGTAAAGTCTAACTCGAATTCAATTCCAATTGATCTGATTCTCTCGAATGTTCTTGTTGTGTAGCCGTCAATCAAAATTGAACTTTCTATGTGGCATCAGCACACGCAGCTTAGCATCCGTATATTATTCTGTTGTTTATTTGCGGCGCTTGCAAGTGGAAAATATTATTTATTTTTGATTTCTTATTGAACGCCGCAGCACACTTGACGTTGGCAACAGTTCAGCGAAATAAAAACACCGACTGCGCGGCATCGCTTCTATTAGCGTCTCTTGGAATTGTGATACGAGTGAATATGTTCGATTGTATTTTTTGAATACACGACGAAAAATGACACATTCAATTAATGTGATCTCTTTTCGAAGCTAAAGATTTGGTTTTAATTAATATTTCTTGATACTAGCTAATAAATCGATCTACCGTATCTGATAAACAAGAGTGGAGATAAGAAAGCTTTTTATTATAAAAATATATGATGCTGATGATATATAATGCTTTTTGATCTTTAAATACAATTTCATGAATTTAAATACATGTGACCTTAATTTTTCCTTTTCTTTCAGTGCATTATACGGTTATATGTGGATGCAGATGTGCGCGTATATGTAACAATGTGTACCCACACGTACACACAGCTTTAAGGGGGCCCGGCCGCGACCGACCGCTGGTGACGCAGAGAATGCTAAAGAAGAAGAGCAGAGGGGAAGATCGAAGGGGGGATACGGCGAGGATAGAAGTTGAAAATAGATGAACGCAAAAACACGAGTTGGAGCGTAGAAAAAATATAAATGTATCATTTTTCTTGCTGAATAAAAGCAAAATCGTGTGGCGAAATAAATGTGTCATCCGAGTCTTGAAAACGTATATTTGCATGAATATTTACACACACTCAAGTGCGTACATAAATAAGCAATCATAATATGAATGCACTTAAAAATGTTTCGAAAAATACAGCTTCTGTGATAAGCTTACATTCTATGGCTGTACAAATATTCCATTACGTATACGTAATATGGCGAGATCTATGGAATATTGATCATACAATAATATGTACAAAAATGATTTTTTAAGTTTGAAATCTGTCATAACAATTTCTTAGAAGTTCAGGGAATTTTTAAGTTTGAAGAGCACTCGAAACCAGCTTTCATTGAAGACCAGGGCAAAAAATAAAAAAACAAACGAATAACGAGTCAAAGCAATAATCACAAAGACAGGCAAGAAAGAAGTGCGCAAAAAAGGAGAAAAGCAAAGAGAGAAAAATGCCAAACAAAGCTATAAACTCTGGCATTGCTGTTTGGATCATCAATTAAAATGTGCCAGGCATGTAATCAGGCGATGTAGGCTCCAGCTCGAATTCCACACAGATCAGCAGTGTGTCCAGTGCTCCACGCTCCACGCGCATTGCTCTTTAGGTGAAAAAGTGGGCTGACCTAGGCAAGATATTAATTAGGCGCACGGAGCCAAAAATTGGGAGTTTTAAGAGTGTTTTTGAAAATATTCGAAATTACCAAAATAATAATATGATTTCATCTTTAAAATTAAAATTTAGAAAGAATGAATGTAATATCCGAAATTAAATGAAATACATATTAAACTCTCGTTGGTCTTGCCTGTTTTGGCACTTGTCTTTTCTCCCCATGTAGCTCACACTCACACATACGCTCCACGTGACAGCACAAAGGGGAAGAGGAGGCAGAGACCGAAAACTCCGAAGGAGGCTCGTCGTCGTGATCTTGGCGGCTGCTGCGCTGCCTCTGTCACCGTTGCTGCCGCGGTCTCGGCCGCTGCTCTGCCGACGCACGATCGTGATCGAACTGACCTCAAGTGGTCGCTGCCGGCAGACTCTCCCCACTCTCCCCATTCGCCCCACACCCTTCCCACTCTCTCACGCACACTTATGCACACACGGGAGATGTATGCAGACTGGAATTTGCGCGTTTAAAGTTAACAATTTATTTGCATTATTAATTTTCATGTTGTACCTGCAGCCGTACACCTAGAGAATTTGTAAGGTATTCTTAACTATATCAATTACTTGTACTTGTTACTTAAGAACTGTTCTTTATGTTGTTTTTTTAACACTAGAAGGCCTACGTTTTGACTACACAGAATTATCTTATAAAGAAACCAAATTTTTATTTTCAAATGGTATAATACAATAAGTTTCAAATAAAATTACTTGAATTATTTGCTTACAATTAATCCCTACATTTCGACAAAACACTTTAATTCTTTGTTCTTATTCAGAGAAAAAGATCTTGGGAATTCTAAGACATTTACCAAAATAAATTAATCCTTCTCATTATTATTTACTTATAGATTAGTTCTGCTTCATAGAAAAAATAACTTGGATTAATAAGACAAATTGGCGAACTTACCAAACTTGATTGACGATACCTTCAATTAATGAAAAATAAATTTAATAAGATGCACTAAAATTACCCAAAATGGCAGAGCTTTTTATTTAAGATAAAGGAAAAGCCAAACACTATTTTCCCAAGTGCATTTCCGCAAGTTGGTCAAGCGTTCCGCTTCCACCGCTCTTTCGATGGCGTGGAGGACTCGCTGGACAGCGGCATCTTCTATTTTAGGTCTAACTTGTTAACTCGTCGCGGACAAGCAACCGGCTCCGGTTCCCCAGCCCCGTGGAGCGAGTAGGTAATTCAAGTTAGCTACAAAAATAGAACCTTAATTTATTGTTGCCACCATTACTGGCGGCTCTATAGTTGGCAGCAGTAGCTGTCCTTACATGGTCATATTATTTTCATTTTTCACGGTGGCGTCGCATCTGCGCACACGCCCCTCAGTTTTCCTCCGCCCCCTTGTTGCGAGATAAACGCTGGCCAAGCGAAAGTGAAACCTGTGCGAGGCGTCGCCGCCGTCGTCTATGATGATGCAGTGCAGCATTCTCGAGTACAGTAATCAAAAGGAATACTTACCTTGGTACAGTATGCCATAAAAAATCACACAGCTTATTTGTTTTCAGTTTTTTATTGCACACCTAAATTGCATATTGTTAGAGGTGTAGTTTTACGGCGAACTTAGCTCGAATTCACTTATTTATAACTTAACTATAAATGCTAATAATACATTCGAGGGAAATCCAATGCTATGGTTGCTGTTTGTTATTTTTTTAACTAAAATAACAGGTAGTTTTTGTTTTCTGTTCGTGATTAGATCGTTAAAAACATTTTTGAGCGCAGTAAACAGGCTTCAACGGAAATACATAAGCTATTTAATAGGGGTTATTGATCTTTGAATATCTTAGAAATAATTAAACTACAAGCATACTTGGATCTAGTTCTAGGTGTCTAGGTCTAAATACAACCTTAAACTATGATAGGAGGCAATAATTATTATTAATAAGGAGTAAATACTCACTAAAGTAATTCGTTAACTAATTCTTAAGTTATTTTTAATTATACATTTCTTAAATGGAGTCACCACTGTATGCAAGCCCGCATTAATTGCTTTCGGAGAGCAATTGGAGTATAATTATACCCATTTCTTACCCCACAGAACGACACTGCGATCCGAGTAAATTATAAACCAGACATAGTGCCACGCCCAGGCCCGTCGCCAATAACGCCCGCCCCCGCCCATACTGTCGCCATCCTCGCCAGCTTTTGGGGACACTGTGCACAGTGCTTAGTTCCGAGACGAAATTACGTGATAAACACATTCACAAACAGAATTAATTGGCGTAGTCAAAAAACCATAAAAAAACAAGCCTTTCGGACAACTGTCATCGCAATTTAAGGCGAAAAAACTGTTGCAAAAATAATAATATCAATAATAAAATTGTCGGCCATATGCTAATGAAGGTTCGTTCGCCCAAATGAACCTGATGAGGTTTATCAGGCCTCGACAAATGGCTGAAATGGCCAGAAAACGTGTTTCCATAAAAATCACCTCCAATATGGCTGTCACGTGAGACCCAAAACCGATCTGCGATGAGTCAGCGACCCATGCTGATGAGGCCCCCGAGCGATTTCCATACGAGTGTATATATATATGTATATATATTCGCGGTACTCATTAATAACCCGCAAACATATCGCGCTGTCAGTGGTCGGAATGGGGGGAGGCGCCTACCCTTGACCATGTTTTGACAGGCGGGCGGCATTGCCACATGGCCAGCTCCGAGATCTGGGATCCACTATCCGAAGACCGTTAGGAACCAATAACCACTACAACATAATCCGACACAATCGATCCATTCTCCGCTACCTGGGTAATAACTCACTTTTTTGGCATGTGCTGATTGACGGGCAGATGTTTCCAGCCGGGGAAACCTAGGGGCACCTCTACCTGGTTCTGGCCGGGTTCAGCTTGCGCCAGATTCCGCCGGCTTGTTTACGAACGTCGCACACAAAGCGTGCGGGCCAAACATAAAAACGTGGAAACATGAAGCCTCTCAAGACACCACGGCACTGCCAGATCCAAAAAACCACTCGGTATTGCCAACGGTAATTGGCTAAAAGTCCTGTTTATGTGGGAGGAAGTGGAGTTAAGTCGAATTAAGAACCCCTACGTCAGGATCATGCCACGTGTGAGTATGCGAAAACGGTTTCTTAACAGATTAGTGCCTCATCTTAAATACTAGATCATATTGATAAACAAATCCTTTGTTTTTAGTACCTACCAAAATCAAGACCCAGCAAGCTGTATTTTTCCGTTTTTATTTCACACTAAGCTCACCAAAAAGGTACCAAAGGCTGTATACAAAATTATATCACGATGCCGTATCTGTACGGAATAGCGGACACCAAGTTCCTGACCAAGACTGAAAAGATGAAGCAACCGAAGGAGCGCCCGGCGCTGGCGACCATCAAGTTCAAGCGCAACGAGTTACTTCAGGAAAGTCCCAAATACGACAAGAACGATGTGCCCATTCAATTCAGGCCTTCACCCGACACCCTCGTGGAGCTGTGCTCGCTCGTGGTGGACCGGCTGCCACTGCCCCCCATCTACGAGTGGGATGACATGGACATTAGGCGCTGGATCCATGGCTACGGTTACCCTCAGTACATGGTGGGTGATCAGAATGATAAGATAATTCCTTATTAAGGTATTGCTCCAACCTTCCAGAACACCTTCCGCGTCAACATGATCACGGGGCGGAAGCTGCTCCTGCTGGATGCCGACGCCCTGAGTGCCATGAACATCAAGGACTTCGATCACATCCGCCACATCACCTACGGCATCCGGATGCTGTTCCACTTCGAGCTGACCAAGTTCTCGTCCAGCATCGCCCTGCCGGACGAGAAGCCCAACGAGCTGTACCTGCTGTTCCACACGCAGACCGGCGTCAACTACGACAAGGTGCGCCGGACCGATCTGTACCGCCGGATGCAGTTGATCCGAGAGCGCTCTCGCAACCTGGATCACTGGGATCTGCTGCACATGTGGCTGCGACGCGAGCGGGAGCGCAACTACCACGAGCTGATCGGTCTAGTGCCGCGCGTCAATATGTTCAGGTGCAAGGCGGCCGAGGTGGAAACGTCGCAGTTGCAGCCGAGCTTGAAGCCGGAGGATCTCACGTGCCAGACCTGCATACCGCCGTGCGACTGCGACTGGACGCAGCGAGACCTACGGCGGCCATGGCGCCTCGCCTGCCTGTCCCCGATCCTGGCCACGACCATGAGCAAGTGGAAGGCCCATCACACAGAATGCGCGAGCTGCATCCCGCCCTGCGAGTGCAGCTGGCCACCGCGCTACTATCTCACCGGGACGGTCATCCACTGTCTGCAGGTCAAGTTCCCGGAGAAGTTCTGTCCCATCTTCGACGAGCGGTACCGGGCCTCGCCGCGACCCAGTCTCGTGGAGCGCTGGACACGCTTCTCCATCTGATCCGGCCTCTGCCTTATCTATTATTATCTATTATGTTGCTGTAATTATACTTGTCTTGCTTCGGTGTTGGGTTTCCTTCCGATCGCTGTAAATATTAAATGGTATTTAATATATTTCTCGAACTCTCCAATATTTTAGAATTTGTATAGGGCCCAGAAGGGCCCTTATTTCCAATATTTTACTTTTAAGAACATTCCTATATAGCACTTCCAGGTACTTATTAATAATTTCTTTCTATTTCCAACATTTTCAAGTGTTTTTTTAATTTAAAGTACATACTTTGGGACTGACAAATGGTTTTAAACATCCGAAATTTATTTATTATTTTTTAGCTGCACTTAAAAGACTGTATATAGATATAGAAAGATCATAGATATAACTTTGCTATATTACAGTCATAAGAAATATTTAGTGAGTCCTCAACTATGTCTATGATTTAAAATAAGTGTGATATTGTCGATAATATATATATTATTTTAAGTGTTTAAAGTTTCAGTTTTAATAAAGATTTTCATATGAAGTTTTGGTTTGTTATATCTAACACTATCTTGTTTTGGGGTACTGTTTTAAAAACTAATATTAAATTTCTTCATTGCTAAACTTTGATTATTTATTGCTATTATAAGCACAATAAACAAATGTGGTTTAGTTTAACAAAATAGCTGTCAAAACAACAAAGTCACAAACAATACTATGGCAAAACTAACGCGACGTGAATAATACTTGTTTTTCGATTTGTCTCAGCTTGACCAGCCGTTTTTTAATCACTGACTGATAGATATTAGCACTTTTGACACATTTCTCCACTAATCGAAATTGGCCGTTGGAAGGTTAACGTTAACTATCCGCTGCGAATTGCACCGATCACATAATGGTTAATGGCAGCTGCGAACTGTAATCGAACTGACAGCGCTGGGAAAGCAAGTAGAGGAGCAGGAGAAAGAGCAGGAGAAAGAGCAAGGGAAAGAGAAGAAAAAAGAGAGCGGAGCAGAGGAGACGCAAGAGGAGAGTTAAGGTACAGCATAAAAATAAAATAAACGGCGCAAGAATTTGAATTTTGCATCCCACGAACAACAAGCCAGAGGCGACGACGCACGATGTACGTCAGCCGAGGCAGCGACAGAGGCAGAGGCAGAGCCCGAACCAGCAGCAACCGCACAGCAACATGAGCGGCGGGCAGCGCTGCCGGCGTAGCCACCGGAGGAAAGAAAGAAAAAGGCGCCGTCGAACAGGCCGCATTTTCAGTTCAGTTCCAACGCTCCGAGTGAACAGTTTCGTTTTCGAACTCGCTTTCGACTTCGACTTCGAATATCGCTCGACTCAGTTCTAGAATCGCCTGCGCCTGCGCGAGAAGCAGTCACCTCCCCAATTTCTGTTTCAAAAATAATCAACAGCTGTCCATTCAATACTCTAAAAAAGAAACTAAAGTAAAAACTGCCTGTTGTCCGGGAGTGCTCCGATCTTGCTCTTAATCTGTTCGGAAACTACAGAAAAAGAAATCCCCCACTGAAAACTGTTTTTCAAAAAAATTGAATCTGAACCCACGTGCGGCTTCTTGCGGATTCCGTTGTTGTTGCAGTTGATTTTATATGCAAATCGCCGTTAATACAAATTATACAGATACAGATAATCGGTTTTTAGTGCTGAACAAATTATATAATTTGCCATAAACAACTAACGTTGTTCGTTAGTTGTCGCTGCGGTTAAGCGTCGATTGCAAAAAGAGGTGGGTGTTGTTGCACTTTTAATGTAAATATTGCTAGCGAACCGTTGCGAGTGTGTTACATTTACAATTAATTTATTTATTGCCAAGTGGCGGTTAATTGGGCCTAGAAACGAGAAACGAGAAACGATAAGGTGTCGAAGGGTTAGTAGCAGTGATAGATTATGGTTAATTAAAAGGTGTTTTATTAGCTAATGAGAGTGGCGTGCCTTGAATGATTTCATGTAATTTGTGATTAAACACATTAACTTTGATGTTAATAAGTTAGATAAGATTTTGAGGCCTAAGATTTACGGCTATTAACTTTGATATTTTATTGCTAATAAGTTTTAAGATTAATTAATATTAAAGTAATTAAAAGTTTAAATAAATTATTTCAATTTAAGCAGCTGATAAGAAGTGAAAACCTAAAATATTTCAAAAAAATTAATAACTTTTAGAAGTTGTAAGTTGTAGGGAGCGTTTAATATAATTCAAAATAAAAAAATTACATTTCGTGGTTTATTTTTCCTACGAATGCTGGCACTTCAAAGTGTTTTTAGTGTCTAATTTGTTTAAAATCATCGAATATATTACTAAATGATTACTTAGGCAACTTTACCACTAATTTAAGCACAAAATATTAGCTAATAATAGCTTAAATCGTGACATCTAGATTAACGCAACAGTTGTGATAAACACAACAATCATTAAACTTAAATAAACAGTGAAACTGATACAGCAACACATTGTGTGTTCTCTGTAAACAAAAAAAAAACACTCATAAAGCAATTATTTGTGGCCCGATAAATGAATACATTGTTGTATTGGCTGTTCGGTGACTAATAATATGGGTTATAGTCGTATAACAGCTTTAAGGCGAGATGCTGCTGACCTCCCTCCCTGAGCTGAGGAAACCGCGAGAAAAGTCAGGCTGTTTTATACGGGTTTATTTTGTATATAGAGAAGTCGGAAGATGACGTGCGTATATAGAAGTCGTATATAGTCAATGCCCACTCAGCTAACGGACAGATGCCGCTTTTCATTGGGTTAATAACATGGCAACACACGAGCACTCACTCAGCCCAATATGTCCCAGGCAAGGACAATAATAATTTGGTGTGTCCTTGCCCACATATACGGGTGTTGGTTTGTTGTGTTGTTGCCTAGACGCCGGCAAATATTTGCACCACAAATTGGCCAAAACGCCGCTCTCTACAAACCATAACTTAATTGATTGGACCAAGTCGACAAGTTGCTAGGCGGCGCCGACTTCAGCCCTAAATTAGCATGCAAGTCTCTTCCCAAGCACACACGTGTGTCTGGCGATAACTAGCATGCAGCATATAGCTTATAGCTGACGAATTTTCCACCCCGGGAAATTTATAGCGGCGCCAGCAGAATAACTGTGCTGGCATGGGAAAATGATGAAGGAATTGTATTTTAAAAGTAACTATAAAGTGGGAAAGGAATTAGGCTTATTTAATGGAAAAACAAGTCTAAGTTTGGCTTGGAAATTGATTAAAGAATTGCATTACAAGTAATGTAATATATTTGGAACAGAACAGATGATAATCCTTGGCTTATTTCTTTGGAAAATTGTATTACTACGTAGCTTTAGAATGAACTTGCATCAATTTAGTAATACTTGTATATATACCGACTTAGAGATATATAAGTTATGATGGCATACAATCAGTATGTGAGCTTGAAAAGGGTTTTTAGTTCAAATGAATAACACATCTTCTAATCTCTTCTCAGAAAGCTTGTTCATTGATTTCTTCAGCACGCTTTAGATAAATGACTCTGAGTCACCGAAGATCCTGTCAACTGATGGAAACTACGCTATCTACTCAAATATTTGGGGAGCTCTTATCCGATGTGTCTAGAAAATAGCCAAGTTAGCGGCACTTTTATTAGACGCCGCCACTCCGAGTGTCCGTCCGTGTGCGTTCCCCGTTCTCGTGTCTCATTATATTTAGCATTTCTGATTTCTCGGGGCGGCAGTATTTGAAGACGCAGGCGGGAACGATAACGGGCCAGAACGGACCGCCACGCCGCCGATAAGAGAGAGCTGGAGAGAGGCAGCTCGGGGGCAGGGGAATCCGGTATAGTTATGAATGAGCTAAGCAGTCGCCGTCGTGATATAATTGCCTTGAGTCATGGGACAGACGCAGTGCCTGGTCCTCTCTTCCCCGGGCACGTTCAGGTACAAGCACGAGACACCACCGACGATAAGCTTGGCTATCTAATCGGCCAAGTAGCCGCTGTGGGTTACTCCGGAAAAAGTTTCATTAACCGCCACTGTGGGTTACTCCGCAAAAAGTTTCATTAACTTTTCAGACTATTAATATCGTTATTTCTAGATTTTTATCAAATTTCGCATCCAATTTAAAAGCCCATTTGCTGATTTCTGGTATATTTCCTTTGCAGAGCGCCAGAGAAGCCAGTCATGTCCAACACGGAGAAAGGAGGCCTGCACAGAGTGCGAAGTAAGTAGATAAACGTGTGAATGATATCACCTGTGAAAATTCCCCAGACGCCAGTCAGTTGGAGTTGGGGTTCTCTGATATGGAATTCAGTTGGGCTTCTACAGATAGGAATATTGTTCCATTTTGAAATTAATATTCGGTATTTGCGGGAACTTTCCAGAACTAAAATAAGTTAGGGCTTCTGGAATTTAGTCATCATAAATTGTAGGTGCCTCTAGAAATCCATATCTCAACTTTAAGGAACTCTAAAAGTCTTGGTTTAATAGAAAAAATTGTATCTGTTTTTAAAATTATTTCGTTAAGTTAAAGGCCTGTAGAAAACCTTGTTTTATCTGAGAATTTGTTTACAAATAGCTGACATTTTTGTAATTTATATAACTTAGTTATTGCAATTAGCCAAGTTCAGCTGTACTCTTGTTTAAATTTTAACCTTCTGTCGTGGCGGCCGAAATTGCCAGAACAAAGTGACAGTAAGCCGCAGGGGAGCCGCAGCCGAGCCCCCTTTTTTTATTGTGTGCGCCTCGATAACAGGGCCAGAAACCGCACATGACGGCACTAAAAAATGGGAAATAACAATATAAAAATGGGCCGCGCCACGGTCAGCCGTTGCTTTAAAAATCTGCCTGACGGCCAATTGAATTGAGAATTGAGATTCGGTTAACATAAACAAATTGGGGAGGAGGAACTCCGCTCCCCTGCGATCCTATGCAAACCGATCCAGTTGACTTGGCGGCTTGGCTATTTGATTGGTGTCAACGAGCCAAGTCGAATTGAGGTCACAAATCAATTGGGCGACGAATGTGAAGGAGGCTGCCCGACTGACTGGTGATTGGTAAATTCAATGCTGATTGATTCTCGCTTTTCCGCTAGTCCTTTGTGATGGAAAAATGCAGAAGGGGGAATTTTCTATTGGGGGTCAATGTTTCTGCTGTTGAACTAATAGATCTTTGAGTTTTTCGAGATATATTTAATATAAGTATTATTGTAAATTCTTTTAGGCTATAAAAACCAAAAGCTATAAACATGATCAGGCTTTCAAACGTTAATTATCAATGCAGAAATATTTAACAAGGAGTATTTAGCAACAGTTTTCAATATGTTTGTAGTAAATATAATATTAAATAGACATACAAACTTAAATAATTTATTTTATAATTCTTCTATGATTATACTAACACATTTACAGGTCTTTTACTTTGAATGCAGTATAGTTTCAAGAAGATTTTCTTCAATTTTCAAATATTAAAAATGTGTTTGTACTAGAATCATTAAACATTAAATAATTTATTACATGCTTTTTAGGAATTAACCTGATTATTTTATATAGATTATAAACACCATAAATACATAGAAGTGAAAGCTCTCCGATAATATGTAAGCCATATATCGATATTGTTGACGTACGTTAATCGACGCCATTGTTGTAGCTACGATATGTGTCAATATGCTTCGCCCGAGCCCTTTCTGTGTCAATCTATAAATAGCCGGAATGTAATCGTTGCGCCCTCCGTCGCCGTCACCTTGTCACACTTTCGGAGTGGCCATGCTCCTCCGATCGTTGACATCGTGGGGCGCTCGGGGTACATCCCATCCTGGGCGCGACACTCCTCCGAGTGTCCAAAGCGGTGACATCGATATGGAAGCCGACGCCCACGCCCACGCCTTGGGACTCGCTGCGCAGTTGGTCGACCTCATGACGCCATTGTTATGACATTTCCCGCTCGCATAAACTATGCAAACAAATTAGCGCAGTCACGCTAACTAGGCACGTTGGAAATACTATCAAACAATCGGCGATATTCCGCCTGGAAAGTTTGGCTCATGGACTAAATGTCTGAGTGCGCTCGCAATTAACTTTCGATTCAATTCGATTGTTGTTGCTGTGGTGGCGAATATTTTAATAGCCCAGTGTTTGCTATTTAATTCGTACTTCTGAGCTATTTAGCACTTTAGAGTCTGACAACTCAGACACTCGGAAAACCAGACGGGTCTGGGGAGTAGTCCCTGTCCATGGGGGGCACTGGCAGTGGGGATCGCATGCCCGAGTGCACATACCGCCGACCCCGTGAGCAAACATTGTAGGATGACGAGTCTAAGGCTCTAACCAATAATCAATGATGGGCAATTAGCACGGACAAAATCACGGGAGCCAGTGCAGGCAGGTGAGAAATGCGTCTCACGAATGGAACGCACTTTATTGCGAAGCAGGGATGGGCACACCAGAGGCAATGGCTCTGGAAAGTGTTTAAGTTTTATCGGAATTTGACTAAAGCGGGAGTTTATTTATCTGAAAGTTTTAGTTATTAAAAGCAGAAATTAAGAGTTACCTTGAAGGATCTCCAAATAATACAGTTTTTAATAAAATTTTATATATAATATTTCAAGGTTTTTAGTTTCCCTGTAAAGTGCATCAAAGAAAACCTAAAAATATAAATTTTGTACCTTTAATAACTATATTACATTTTGGAATCTGAATGCTAACCTTCACAATTTTAAATGATTTGTTTCTTCTCACAATTTAAGCATTTAATTACTTTGGAAACACAAAAGTTGAATGCAATTCGATAAGAGTATTGACATTCATTACAGACTCGTGTAGTTCGCACCCACGCCCCCAACCTCGTTCTGAACTCTAGACATGGCAATTATATATATGCGAAGGTGTGATTCATGATCGACTTTTATGGGTTTTTATTATTATTGATTGGCATTGCACTTTGATTAGTTAACCGAAGGTGTTTAAGTGATTTAGAGGATACGATGAAGGGGGGGAATTACAAGTGAAGAATTTTGTAAGTGGCTTTAAAGAGGAAAAAAATCAAAGGTTGTTATAAAAACCAGAGATAAGCCCCTAAAGTTGATGTAAACAAATTGGAGGGTACTTTAAATCATTATTTAATGGCTTAAAAGTAAAGTGGCATGAAAAGTTTTTAGCTTAATATTTTAAAACCATTCCACTTAATTTGTGAATGCTATAACTCTGAAATAGACACCTATTCCAGGCAAAGTGATTTAATTGTATAGCAGAAAATGTTGTACATTTAATTCGAGGTATTTCACCATAAAGTGTCAACCCATTTGTGCCTCAAAAAAAGCTTTCAAAAATAATTAAACAAATTTCTTGCTATACAGAGTAAACACAATTCGACTGCTTATCAAATTTCCACTGGATGTGAACCCTGCCGATGAGGAAAGGCATTATTTAATGGCTTAAAAGTTAAGTGGAATGAAAAGCTTTTTAGTTAAATATTTTAAAACCATTCCGCTTAATTTGTGAATGCTTTGGCATACGGCTATAACTCTGAAATAGACACCTATTCCGGGCAAAGTGATTTAATTGTATAGCAGCAAATTTTGTCCATTTAATTCGAGGTATTTCACCATAAGTGTCAACCCATTTGTGCCCCAAAAAATGCTTTCAAAAATAATTAAACAAATTTCGTGCCATACAATGTAAAAACAATCCAATCCAGAAACATTCCCCGACTGCTTATCAGGGTTCCAGTGGATGTGAACCCTGCCGATGAGGAACGGCATTAGAAGTGGCATTTAAATACACATTTGAATCCGTCGCCCGCCCGGGTATTCACCCTTGGCAACAGTCGTCTGGAATTAATCAACCGCTCCAGCTAAGCCCCGGCCCGAGTAATGAATAATGAGCATGTGCTTCATTCATTCCACTTACTACGATTAATTGTTGTTAAACTTTAGCCACCTCATGTGCTTGTTAGGCCCTCGAATATGAATTGATGAATGTCATGATTGGCACTCCATTGAGACTCCACCCCGCGACACAGGTTCGATCGATTGTTCTGCTGTTATTATTGTTAAATGTGCATTAATTAAGTCCAGTTTTTTCTTCTCTCTCAATAACAAAAATGGTTTTAATTGACGTAAATGAATTTCTTGGAATTTTCGGTGTTGTTTACGCTGAAACTGCAAGGCCTGCACCGGCGATCGGCCAATATTAGCTTGTAATATCAGGTTGTAGTACTTCCTCTCCACATGGCACACTTTTTAATGGCTCTACTTAATCGGAGGAACTACTGGCAACCACAAATTTCCAGTATGCCGGCAATTATGCGCCGCTAAATTAATAAAATCAACTACCAGAGCTCAGACAGTGAAAAGAATGCTGGCTTTGACCCACAAGAACCCGGGGAATAATCGAGACTCGTGCGTTGTCTGAATGCGATAATCAACAAAAATTGAGACGAAGTAGGTTTGCTCTACCATCTATAAGTTCCCGAAACCCATAATATTTTTATACACTCGTGTTTAATTATAGGCCAAGTCCAGCCCCCGGATAATGGCAATGTCCCAGCCTTAGGAGCTTTGCGAGTGCCAAAGTTCAGGAAATCTAAATGCGAAATAGCTCTCGCTGATAGTGTTTATGGGTCCAAAAAACAATAATCTAAGGCCGCCAGAGTCCACTGAACGGACGCGACGACGACGACGAGCCCCTTTTTATATATTTTTTCCATGTCAGCTATATGCATATAGCCTGAGATAGAGATAGGGTAGGGATCGGGGGGAGAGATCGGAACCCCGTGACAACTTGTTTACAACCTGTAGCTCTTCATTAGCCTGGCACGTGCATGTCTGAGATACGGATACGCAGAGTGCTGAGGAAATGGCAGCTTCAAGATACTTTTGTGAGGGGGGAAGAGCCTTGCTTATGCTGGGATTCAAGTGGTGACGGATGCACAGGGAAAAATAAGGAATATTCTCTAGTTTACATATACTTACGAAGGTATTTTGAATACAAAACTCATTAAAATGATGTCAGTTCTCTAGAACTAAGGTGGTTAAAGGGTGCTTGCAGTATCTTGTGCCTGTTTGGTTAAGTTTCAAATATATTCCCTAGCCTTTTCAACTGTATCTGGGATACAAAAGCTAGAAGTTCAGTTAAACCATCATAAGAAACTTATATACCATTTCCTGCTTTATTTATTTCTGTGTAATAAAAACTCATAATCAGAGATTGAGATAGTGGCTCTTATGACGTTTGCTTTGGCGAATTTACAGCTGTAATGCCTTGGCACCAGCCAAGTCAATAAAAAGTTTTTGATTTCCTGCCCAGAATCACTCTGCAAGCCGACAATTGGCAGACATTATCAGTCTGGACGCGGCTGTAAATCTAAATGAGACTGCACTTTGGACACGACAGAAAGCGCAACAAGTGCAATTGTAAATTTCCATGGAAGATTTCTGAGAAAGGAATCGAATCTAGGACAATGCTGTCGCAGAGACCCTTGGCGCGGAGGGGAGGGGCCAATAAATCACACACAATGCAGTTGGAATCACCCAACAATAAAGTGATAAGCACACACTGGCACACTCGAGACCCCAAGAAGGGTGTGTATGACTTCAGCAAACAGCAATTGCCACGATAATTCAGCAATTAATTAGCTTATTGCATTGTTGAAGTAGAACCAGTTCCACATGGCAATTGGCCAAGCAAACACAAAGCACGAGCACACGACCACGAAAACAACAGTGTTTGCAGTGGGAATTCGAATCGAGACTCGGAATCGAGAAGCTCACATCTAGAGCCTAGAAGCCACCCGATGTGAACGAGGCCAGTTCCGTAAATCAGTTAGAAACGGAAATGCAGTTAGCCAGCATTTAACAAAGCCAATAATGGCCGCTAGAAGGCGACGGCGGCAATGTCATCCAACCGACACAGCAAAACAATATATACAGATATAGATATATATGTCTGGTCTGTCACGAGTGCAACAAGTACAGTGCGTTTCGGGCTTTTAAATTAATGGAAAGCAATTAATTTAAAGATTATTAGCACAAAAAGTAAGGTACGATAGCCATTAATAAAGAGAATATTAGGGAGTGAGATATTTAAGCACCGAATTTTAGGAGATGTCTTATTTTTGTGATCAAGAGTTAAGTTAAGTAAAAGTTAAATATTTATATACAAACTAGTGTATTATTTATAATACAAAGCAGTAGGGCCTTTAAAAATAATGTACTTTTCTATGTAATACTTAATTTAATAATTTAATTTGAATATTTCTGAGGAGAACAAAGGCTTAAGAATATTTGTTATCTAATAAATAAATAATATAAGTCTTTATTTACTTATTAAATTACAAATAATCTCTCTTTTTTGTAAAATACTTAAGCCTTTTGGATATTTAAATGAAATATTGTCACGACAAATACCAAGCTAAGCCTTACTGATATATTTTATTAGCTTTGAGTAAATAAATTTACCAGACAATTTCAATTTCTGTCTGAATAAGTAACAAATATTTATTTTGCGACATTCTTGGTTCATTTAAAATTCGAATATATCTCAATTATATATGTTCAAACGCTCTTCTTTTAAACAAATTCAGACAGCGCGCAATAATCGATCACTACATATTCACATACTATATGTTATGCATTCGTTAATGGACACAATTCGCAAGATGACCTTAAACGCTTTAATTTCCGTTTATTCCGCTGAAGGTCTTTAGTGATCTTTCTTACAGATATTCCAAATGAAAAACATATGAGGCCAGGCTGCCCTGCAGCCCACTGTAAAAGCAAATAAATAGGTTTGTTTAAATATGTTTATTTGATATCAGTGACTAGAAACTGAGCACTCTCGTAGTAGTAACAACAGAGTGTGTGTTTTGTGTGTGGGTGTGTTGATGTGTTGATGTGGCTACAAATGGGATCGGGAAAAGTGGGCTCGTGGTTGGCGCGCCTTCGCCATAACTCATACGCCGCGTTGCCTGCGCCTGCTCCAGTCCCAGTCCCAGTCCCATGACTAAAAAATTCAGTTGGCACCTTGACAGAATAGAGGGCATTATTGGTGTGACGTCGATGCCGCGACTTTTAGCCGAATTTCACAAAGACAAGGCTGGGAAAACAGGAACGTCAGTGGAAAATTTCGCCGAGAGCCCACGCAAAATCTGAGGACATTCCACCAGATCACCACCACCGATCACATGTATGTTGTTTATGAGAAAAAGAGAAAATATATAGAAACAATGACGATATCGGTGGTTAACTTTCACCGCCAAGTCTCGCCCGGTTCTCCCCCAGTGTGCGATCCATTTTGAAGGTCAGGAATTGCGAGAGAGAGCGAGCCAAGAACAAAGATTACCGGAGGAGGGTGTGTACCCAGTGCCCGCATTCAGAGATCTCGCCGCCATATAAAAATAGCACCACGAAAGTGTAAAGGAAGAGACATCTACACAGATAAATCAGATAGAATATAGAGTACTATATAGCGTAGAAGAAAGCCAGAGACAAACGTGCAAAATGTACTTAAAAATTTAAACAAAAATTGCTTTTGCGTCAACTAAACGTGCCGGATATGCGTCTTTCGAAATAATTAATGCAAAATCGCCTTCAAACACACTCACTCATCTTCCCTTCAAGTGCTGGGCATTAATTCGGCAGTTGCCCTTCCCGACAAATCAATGAACCCCAAACTCAAATTCACTTGCTGCTCCACGAGCCATAAAAAATAAGTAATTTCAGCCTCACGTTTTCGTTTTATTTGCCAGCTATTTATAAGTTTTTGCCCTTCTTTGATGGGGATTTTATGTTTCTTTCGGGAACTTGTTTCAAGTAGAAGAACGAAAGCCAATAAATGCTCAAGTTCAGTGCGAAAAAAGTGATCCCAAAGATCCCAATCAAACACACACCAGCCGGGGTCCGATTTCAATGTTTAATTTGAAAATTCCCAGAAACGGTTTGTCAAAAACTGACCCGGCAGTGTGAAACCCAAATATTGTTGAGCTTTTTAGCCGGTTTCTCGGTTGTAAACATCGGGCTTCAGCCTTCGCTTAATTTATTGCCAAAAAACGAGCAGAAACAGAAACAGAAATAGTTTTGGCGGTAAACAAAGATCTCCAAAAGAACAGTTCGAGGCGACAATTAATCAGGCAGAGGAGGCAAACCAGTTTCTTGGAAGGAGTTACGACTCGGGTGACTAAGATCTGCTTAGAGAAAACCCTTGATTAGTTCATTTAGATAAATTAGAGACCATATACAAATTTAATTCAAGCAAATTATCATCAGAAGTCGCCTGCCAAATTAGTAGTTAATGTGTTAAGGCTGGCTAACTGGAATTCTATCTTGAATACTTGAAATATCATCGTGGGGTTTGATTTTAGTTTTCTAAATATCATTTTTAGCTTTCAGTATTTTAAGGGCTTGATTTATGCAGAAATTAGTCAGGTCAAGACCTGTTTTTTTATGAAATCCTCCCTTTTTCTATTTATTTCCTGCCTGCAGCTGGAAGTCGTATAGATCTATCCTTATCGATATCTCGAGTAGTGGCTATAATTTGCGGCACACGCTCTTTTAGCATCGTTTTGGGAGGTGTCAGG
Source organism: Drosophila pectinifera (assembly GCA_008042775.1). Classification (NCBI taxonomy): domain Eukaryota; kingdom Metazoa; phylum Arthropoda; class Insecta; order Diptera; family Drosophilidae; genus Drosophila; species Drosophila pectinifera. Next base: position 20,497 of record VNKC01000206.1, read on the forward strand.
TGTCAAGACATGCCCCAGAAATTAACAGAGAGCGATGTGTCGTCCGTTAATGATCTAAACTTTCCCATTGACGTAAACACAGACCTCTCGTATACCCCAAAAATCGCAGAGCTATAACTCTGGAACCGAAACTGGTCGAAGATGGTAGATTTTGCCTAAAAACCTTGCCGATTTTTTGCGTGGTGTATTATTTCGGGCACGTTTTTCTGGTTATATGGAATCGAGAATTTATAGCAAACATGACTAGTTATTTTTATTTAACGCCCCAGCTTCGGTTATTTTCGAGTGCTAATTTGAATACAAGTTGAGTCTCTGGGTTTATTGTTGCCCCGCCGCCGCCGCCGCTTTTGATGACTTTTTTTCGATGTCTAGACTAGACTTTTTTTACCCATTTTGCATGACATTAACATGATATTGAGGCTATAATCTGGGGGGAGGCAGGTGGGCGTGTCACCGGGCCAGACAGCCGATAGACTGGCCCCGATAGCCGCTCGTAGCCAGCTGATAGCGAATCTGCTGGGAAAGTCGTCTGGAGCGGGTTTATGGCCGATCCGTAAGCTGGACGGACGCTTATAAATTTACACAACCCCGCATGCACTTCGGCAAAAAAACTGTATGGGGTTCAATGGCACTCGAAATTTATATATGCCTCGGCTCGAGCAATGCACTTTGGCACTTAATAACCGCCCAAGAGAGTCCGGTGACACTGGCGAGATGACAGGCGGAAAGTCGCCGCCGGCTAAGGCACTGATTATGGCCCCCACTTAATGATCCTCCGCGAATTTGTGACTTTGAGCCCAAAAAAGCTGAATCAGCTCCTCTTTGAGCTCTTGGAGCTCTCGGAGCTCTTGGGCTGCACCCACACAGTCGATCATATCCATGTCCCATGTGGCTATTGAGGTCACATCCCTCTGGCAGAGGTAACGTTGTCAGTGCGATTTTATTGGCCATTAGTTGCTGCTAATTAATGCGTTTATCTGGGCCGGTGGGATCGCGTAATGTAAACAAGCGATTACATCAGATAATTATAGCGGTGGAGCCAGAGGAAACCTGATAGTTTACGTGATTGTTAACGAAATTTTGTAGAGGATTTAGAGGCATTTTGTAGAAAGGGAAGGTTGCGCCTTAATTTTTAAGTTTGGTTTATTACTGACTTATTTTCCGATTAATATCAACTACCTTCTCTCTACCTATATTGATAATCGTAGTTAGTTAACATTTAGTAACTGATTTAAAGAAGCTTAAAAATAATTTAATTTAAATTAAATGAAGCTTCAGGGGCTGCCTCATTTTATTTAACTTGCTCATTTATTTACTAGAGAAATAAACACACTTTTAAAATATTTTAAATGCTGGCAATCAGTAATAAAATCTTTGCTATTTTTCCATTTTAAATAAGTCAACTTTACCAAATTTCTTTTTATATATTCTGAAGATTCCCTATGGGAAGCCAAGTTTTGTTATCAGAAATTGAGTTTAGCTTTCTAGCTGATTGCTCGCCTGATGTGCTCAGTCTGGGAATATTCCATGGGCGAATTTTAGGTGTCTGACCTTTCCAGACAACGAATCTCTGTGTATTTTTTCGCCAGTAGCAATGCCCGACCTTGCCTTCGATTTCAGCCCAAGTCTCATACTAATTTTCGCTGCTCTCTCTTCCAGACTTCCTGTCATGCCGCCAAGTGCTGAGCCTGCTGACCATGCTCGGCTTCATGCTTAACTATGCCCTGCGAGTCAATCTCACCATCGCCATCGTGGACATGGTGCGGCCAAATGCCAGTGGATCCTCGGGAAACAACACGCTGGCGGGGAACAATACGCTGGCGGGGAACAATACGCTGGCGGGCAACAGCTCCTTCTCGGCCAGCCCGTACGGCGTGGATGTGTACGAGGAGCGCTTCCCCTGGGACTCCTACCAGGAAAACTTCGTGCTCGGCTGCTTCTACTGGGGCTACATTCTCACCGAGCTGCCTGGCGGCCGTCTGGCCGAACTTATTGGAGGACGTCGGGTCTTTGGACATTCCATGCTGTGGGCCAGCCTGCTGACCCTGATCACGCCGCTGGCGGCGCACACCGACTATGTGGTGCTCATTGTGGTGCGAGTGGTGCTTGGCTTCATGCTGGGCGCCTCCTGGCCAGCCATTCACCCGGTGGCCGCTGTCTGGATTCCGCCCATGGAGCGCTCCAAGTTCATGTCCAATATGATGGGTAGGTTCTGGCACCTTTTCTTGCTTATCTTATATTAATTTATTATTATTTGTATTATTTGATATCTTATGTAGCTTCCTCGCTGGGTGCCGCCATAACCATGCCCATCTGCGGCTACCTGATCTCCGTCGCTGGCTGGGCCAGTGTCTTCTATCTGACAGGAGCCGTGGGCTTGCTTTGGTCCCTGGCCTGGTTCACCTTTGTCTACGAGACCCCGGCCACGCATCCGCGCATCACTGCCGAGGAGAGGCGGGAGATTGAGGAGGCCATTGGCACCACCACCTCCAAGAAGCGTCCCAGCTACGTCCCCTGGGGCCAGCTACTCAGCTCGCCGCCCGTTTGGGCCATCGTCCTCTGCCACGGCCTTGCCGTCTTTGGGTTCTTCACGGTGGTCCATCAGCTGCCCACGTTCATGTCCAAGGTCCTGCATTTCGACATCCAGGAGGTGAGTTAATTGGCTGTCAGTTGGCCCTTATCTCTACTAATAATCGCTGACCTTCTCCTGCAGAACGGCCTGTTCTCGTCGCTGCCTTATCTGGGAAAGTACGTGATGGCTGTGGCCTCGTCCTACCTGGCTGATTACCTGCGCAAGAAGGGCACACTGAGCACGACAGCCACCAGGAAACTGTTTACTACCTTTGGTGAGTTCATTTGAAGCGAAAATTATATAATACTACAATACTACAATATATTATATTAGTTAAAGCTCAATAGAAAGTCATTATTTACACATTTATAATAATAATATATCAAATATTTCATTTATTTACAGCTCTGGTCATTCCCGGCCTGCTGATGATCCTGCAGATGTTCCTAGGCTATGATGCCACCTGGTCGGTCACCATCTTCTCGCTGGCCCTGTTCGCCCATGGAGCTGTCACCGCTGGCTACCTGGGCAATGGCCTGGACATTGCACCCAACTTTGGTGGAACCATCTTCGGAATGGCCAACACACTGTCCTCCTTTGGAGGATTCCTATCCTCGTGGATGATGGGAGCCCTCACCTACCACAATGTGAGTATATTTGTGTAATTAGCCCTAGGAATATCCTTATTAATTTTGATATAATTTGCTCAATATTTAGAAATCCACCTCCTTCCATGTGTGGCAAATTGTGTTCGGGATCCTGGCAGCCACCTATATCTCAGGGGCCGTGGTCTTCGCCATTCTGGGCAGCGGCGAACTGCAGCCCTGGAACAACCCGCCCGAGCGCGTCAAGATCAGCGATGCTACCCAGGAGGAGGGTGAGCCGCTCAAGAACGAGAAGTGAATAGGAACCACTCGGTGCGAGCCTGGCGAGGAAGGGAATAAGAACCCACGCGAGCTGAGCCTGCCACCATCATCCACACATCATCCGCACAAGTTATAGTTGTTGCTACAGAGCACGTCTGAGATTTACGGGGTTGCGCTTTTCCAACCAGGAAAGACACGGATAAATGCATGAATGAAAGACATTATTTTTTAGAGATACTGAGCGAGGTTTCTTCAAACAAAAACAAAAACAAAACAAAACATACACAACAACAACTCTCATACAACCAACACTGTACACCGATGCCCATGTCTGCTTTATGGAAATTGACTATATTTATAAGTAATATTTACTTTAGAGCTCCCCAAGAGCTGCTTACGCCTATGTCTGTAACTGTAACTGTAACTATGTTGCATATATATGTATATGTAGCCTGAATGATTATAGTATTCTGTATGTCCGGAGAGGGCCCAGCTGGATGATGGATACCTTTGATCCTTCAGCTGCTGTGCCCGATATGTTTCGTTTAATTTATATTAAAGTAGCCCTAGCTATGGTTTAGCTTAGATGAACAAAAATACAATACTTATGCAAGTAGCGAAAATACAAACACTGATACGCCGATAGTGTAGCTAAGATCGATAATACAACCACATGTAACTTTGTACTATACTTGAATTATTTATGTAATTAATTTAAACATTTTCTAAGTTCATAATAAAGAGTAACTCGGAAAAAGAAAGTAAGAAGTCGAGCTGGTTTCTTAGCTTCATGTTAAAATTGCAGTTTATATTTGTGAAATGTTTGCTTTAAGGGATCACTTTTTAATCTCCGGTTAAGCCTAACTCTCACTTTAATTTAAAGAAAGTCTCCCTCCTTAAAGTGTACATTTTAATTGTACTCAGTTTCTTAATTTTAGTAAATAATACAACGAAAATTTCTCTTCATATTAAAATCTTATTTTATTTTTGTGAAATATATGGGAAAGCACAGATAGCAATATTTTGAATCTCTCACTTGAAATTCCAGAAAATTCTTTATATATTGTTAATGCTTAGATAGATATAGAGCAAAGAATTCCACGAATTAAGAAGCCTTGTTATTTAGTCGAATTTTCTTGTATTTAAGGAGAGTTAGGTTTAACCGGACAATGAGAAAGTATACTTAAATTGAAAAACTGACGGTTAGTAAGCTCCTCAGGCTTAAGTTGTTAAGTTTAACAGTAATTAAACACAATTTTTAATAGTTTCAAGCTAAGTAAACATGTTGTAAATATAAGCCTTTTTTATTTTACACACAACTTTTTACAAATTACATTTTATATGTGTCAGAACCGAATGCTGCCTACTTTTCAGCGCAGACAAATCTTGGAATCTTATTACCTGCCATTTTATTGCCTTCTTTCGGCGCGTTCCATACAAAAGATTGTCCTAACTTAAGTTTAGAGTTCTTTTTATTTACAGAAATCGTAGCTAACCCATACTACACACAGATTTGCTAAGCACCCATATACACGCACAGGCATATATAGCCATTAATTAGTAACTAGAGTTAGTTGCACAACCTAAGTATCCAGACTGACGTCCATCAGCTCCTTGGTGATCTCACTTTGGCTCTTGACGGGCTCGGGATGGCTGCTGCTCAGCGTGTTCTCGTCCTGGGAGAGAGCAGGCGGTGGCAGCTTGAAGCCGCTGGGTCCGCCCAGGTTAAGGGATCCTCCAGTGAAGGTAGGAGGAGGAGGCGCCGTTGTAGTGCTGGTACTCGTGGCCAGCTTGTAGAGCATTTGCAGCTGCTGCATGGCATTGGCGGGATCTTGCAGCTGCGGCTTCGGACCTTCCTTCACCGGCCTTCTCTTGGCCTGCTCCCTTGGCTTTTGGGGTTTTTGCGGCTTCATGCCATTGGACCACGTCTCCAGCCAGCTGGCCGCATTCCGCTCCGTGGAGGTCAGCAAACTCTCGGCCTCCTTTCTCACCTGCTGGCGGTAGAGCTGGCGCAGCAGGGCCTTCTGGTCGCCGGAGCTAACCTGGCGCTTGTTGAACGACTGATCATCCTTGCTGGGCTCGCCGATGGGCCGGGTCTCCTTCTGGGGCCCCAGCTCCACCATCACCTGGAAGTCGGCATGCTCGCCCAGGCGAAAGCCGAAGCCCAAGCGGGAGTCCGTTCCTGCGATCACGATCAAAATATCATTAATCACAGGCTTCTGTGTCCAGCAAGAGCTGCAAGGAAAGTAGGCTCACCCTTCTTGATCGGCGGTATGTTGGAGTAAACTATGGACAGTAAGGAGGGCAGCTCCCTTGGCACAATGAAAGTGGATGCGTCTTGGGCTGCAAGTATATGGAGATATTTAATTGATTTTATCTCTCGGCCGAGCCCCTGCCCCAGCACTTATGTAAATTTCTTTTTGCGGTCAGAGATGTTCGGGGCGGCTTATGTAACCGGGTTTATGGTCTTGGATTTTGGGCTTTTGGCTTCACAGATGAGCAACAAAGCGAGTGATTCGGACTTTTACGGGCCCATGATTCCTCGTTTCTCTTTGAAGGTCAGTTCATTTGGTTCGGGAAGTTCCAAGAAATACTTTGGGGCTTTATTAATATAATAATATTTGATTGAAGTAAAAAAGAACTGACAAAACTCTAAGCCAGGGAATTCATATACAAAAAATTAAGAAGATGCTAAGATTTAAAGTCTCAGCAAACATTCAAAATATTTCTAATTCTTTAGGGATTAACCTTAAATTACACCCTACTTTATTTATTTATTAAGAGCTGATTCACTTTCTTGTTATTAAATCATACGAATTTAAATAAACCTAAGCTAAACCTAAGTTCAGAAAAATCTCATCTTTTTAGTCTAATAAATAATTCAAAAGAACTTGGCTTAAAACTTAATTTTTCTAAGAAATATTATGGCCGTTCGTGTGAGTTTAAGCATAATATTTAAAGAGTCTAAAGTCCAGCGCCTAAAATGTTGTAAGCTCTCTTAAATAGCCTATTAAGTAACTTAATGGTTTGGCTCTGTGTGGTTTGATCTCTGGGCAATATAATCGAGAACTATTAAGCAACTATAATCATCAAGCTTGGCTCATAAAACCGAAAGCCGCTTCGCATTTGAGCTGGAAACTGGCGGCAATGAGAGAAGCACACAAAAAAAGAATCTATTTGTTGAATATAATCTTGTTCTTAAAAAATATCATATTGAACTTTATATTAAATAAATATTTTATTTAAAATAGTAAGTTTTATCAAACAAAAGCCTATTTTTTATTTGATTTCATAAAAGATTAAGTGAAATTTTCTGAATGAATGAATTCTCTGCTTTTAAAAATTGTCTTTCTTGTTGCCTGTACATAAAACCAGATCCAAGTAACACCTTAATTTCTGCTAAATATTTTTCTCTGTGCACAGACGAGTCCACAGACCAAACAGCATAGACGGCGATCCGGCGACCTTGACACAAAGACCGGCAACAAGTTGGAGCTCGGACCGCGGTTGCTCGCTGGCTCAGGGTGCTGGCCGAGCTGGCGTTTGGCCAAAGTACTGAATATATCCACTCGAGATCGAGAGGAGAGCCGAGCCGTATGTGGCCAGACCGGATTTCGTGGGCATTAACTTACTGCAGAGCAGGCCAAGCAGCAGCAGTGGCCGCCAGAGGCTAGCGAAGCCCCATTGTTTCGGCCAAGACATCATGACCAGCCTGCAGCATTTATGTGTGGAGGGGGCCGCAAAAAACACACGCCAACAGAAACTGCAATTACACAGCGTCGATTACTTCACTTGCCACAGATATAACAGATATTAGTATTAAAAAATGTGCAGAATTTCACAAGCTGCAAAAGAGCGTTTGCGCAACACCCAGAAAGCCCGACATGCGACTTGAGGCTGGTCAGTTGCCGCTGGCCGCTTGCCGTTGGCCGGGCCAACAGGTGCGTCATTTGCACAAATATTTGAGATATTTTGTTGCCAAGTTTTTCGTTTTTTCGGCCGCCTTTGTTTACGCGATTTCGATTCCGACGCGATATGCAAACACACACCACACACACGACCAGGGGCTAAGCGTAAATACAAAATCCACAGACACTACCAGAAAACGGTTGGGTTTGGAAATCACTCTCACTTTTGTTCAATGAGGCTTGTGTGGTTGTTGTGGTTGATTTTTAAGGTTTATTTGTTGGCTTTTTGTTAGTTTTTTGTGGCTGTCTTAAGGCTGGGGTTTTCTTCTTTATTTACTTATATTTGTGTTTGTCAGCGTTTTTTAGCGTTGGCCTTGTCTCGTTTTGGCTTGATTGATTTCTGGCTTCTTTCGACCTTTTTTGACGGCTGTAAAGTTTTCATTTACACGCTAACTGGCCGAAATTGCTGTTAATAGCCTGGGCAAACAGCGCGCAGAAATTTCGTATCGCATAAAAATGAAAGTTAGTTGACTCCAAAACGGTCTCTGCTATTTTCGGCAAGGTAATGTGGACAAAACCCCACCAACACTCTGCACATGCGAATGGCGTAATTAAACTAACGTATTTCGGTTCGATTCACTGCGGTTCGGAGGCCCGGGTCGGGTTCCCTTCTCGGGGCAACTGACGAGCTAGAAAGCCAACAACTGGTCCGGTGCGCGGCTGCACGGCGACTGAGCCGAGACCGAGAGTGTGGCTCTCGGCCGTGCAACACGCGCTAAAAAATGTGTGGAGGGAGCTGGCGCTCTCGGCGGGAGCTCTGACTGTACACCCGAAGAAAGTATTTCAAATTGGAGGGTTTTAAGGGTCTTTTTATGCCTATAAAAAGGATATTTTCCAGGGTTTCCTAGATGAGACTTCAGGTGTATTGCCTAAATGATTTCCTAATTCCTTCTACCTTGCAACTTATACCTTTTATCTTTTACCTCTTATATTATATATTTTTCTTTCATATTTATTTATAATAAATATAATATTTGTGTCAATTTCCTCATACCATATCTAATGTATTTCCCTTTATTTTTAATATGTTTTTCAATATGTTTTTTTTTTATTTTAAATCCATAAATGGCCAAATTTCAACATAGATCAGGCCACTCTTATCTGTTTTTTGATACACTTTTTAATTCAATAATAAAGTCAATGAGCATAAATTAACCTAATTTATACCATTTCATAAAACAAAAGCTGAATATTTATAATTTTCATAATGTATTAGATTAACCTATATTAAACATTTTATAGGTTAATCTTATACATTATGAAAACACATTTAGCGACAATATTTAAAGAAATAATCTAGCAAAATGTACTTATCTATTTTAAAATATGAGCAGTTCTTTTATAAAAACAATAAGCTATTGAGTAATGTATATAATATAATATAATATATATTTAACATAATATTTATTCATTATATATATTATTATTATCTATATATATTAATATTATTTCAATATTTATAATATATTGTATAATATATTCATAAAAATTTCAATATTTACTATTACAACTTTAAAAATGTTTGCCACATATTAACTTTTTTGAGCTGCAATTTTTGTATAATAATTATTTCTCGCTGTGCACCGTAAGTCACGTAACGTGGCTCGGCCGCTGCGCATGCGCATGCGTGCGCGCTCTCAGTTTCATTGAAACTCGGCTGAAACTGAGGCTGAAACCGAAGTTGAGGCTGAAACTGAGACCGGCTGTTGGCGTCTGCTCCATTAACGTCATCTCCGCCTCAAATTGGCGCACTTGGCCTGGGCCTGGCTCTTGCCTTCTGGGGTTTCTGTCATTTTTATTTTTCGAATTTCTTTATTATTTATTTTTGGCACATTTATGTGGCATTGTGAAAGGTTGCTTCAGGGCTTTACTTGTCTTTTTTGCCAGAAAAAGCTTGGAAAAGATAAATTTAGTTGGGGTGACGGCTCTTGGGCGGAATTCATAGAGTTTATTGACGCCTACATACAGTGGGGATTATGACTAAAACACCCAGGAATCACTCACACTAAGGAGCATTTGTTAAAAAGGAAATTTCAATTAAAGTTTCTTAATATAGATATAAAGTTTTGTTGTGCTTGATTATGGCAAGAAATTCTCCCATAATAGTTTTAAAATGTTTTTAGCTTGATCTTTAAAGCGTAGTAAGCTCAAGCTTTAACTAAAATGATAGGACTTTGAGCCAAAGTTAACAATTGGCCAGCTTCTCAGGTTCATTGCCCCCCATAATTACCTGGGGTTTACTGCCAGAGCCTATTTGTCGTACGCCCTAATAGGTAAAAAAACCCTATCATATGCTGCTCAGTGAACCCCGACACTGTATATATCTTTTGCATATTTTGCATAACCCAAAGCAGCCCAACTAACTCACCACGCCCCCTTTAACGATAGCCAGCCTAATTAACTAAGACATGTGTACGTACATTTTGTTTAATTGCCCAAGCATAAAAATCCCAGGCACGCAGACGGGACGAGAAAAGTGTTTATGTAATAGGCGTTGGCTGCCACACATGTGGCTGCACTGAAAACAAATATTTGAGGTCTTGACTACCCCAGAAGACCAGATACCAAACGGAGAAATTTCATTCAAAGGCTTGAAAATCCACTAAGGGTTAGTCAGAACTTAGCCACATACTAATGTTCTTCAATTATTCTTTATATTTATTCATATTTAATTTAAAACCGAATTTATTTTAATACGTTTCAGGACTTAACACTTATATTTTCAGTGCATAAGCCAGCTTGTTGGCCAAAAAGAAACAAAACCGAATGGGTCAATGCTTGAAGTGCAAATAGTTTGGAAAACTGCGCCTGCATAATTGCCAATTGCAATGAGTTGTCTTGGCCCAACTCGTTTGTGGCAATTGTTTGCTTTGCAATTGTAAAAGGCTGCTAAAATTCATAAAAATTATCTAAACAAAACGCGGGAAGGTATTGACAAATGAGCAAAGCCGTTAAAAGTTTAATGACTGATTGGGTTTTTGACTTTTGTTTAGCAGTAAGTTAATGCATTCTAGCAGGCGGCGTGTTTAAAGCCGAATGGTTCTGGACTAGATACTAGGACTTTCCCTCCTGCCAATGTGAGAGGGGGAACTGGCAGGCTCATTTGCAATGGCACCATATTATTTCCAAAGAAGTCGCCCGCTTCCCCGTATTTTGTAGGAATATTGTGTAGCAATTATCGTCGTAAATGCTGCTATCTGCTGCTGCAGTCCCAAAAATATTCATAACTAAGCCAAAACAGCCTTAAATTTAATTCGGAAAGCAGTTCTGTGTTAGTTTTTATTCGGTTAATAAATCTGCATTTCAAATTTAGGAATTAACAAAAATAGATTTTTTGCCAATTTTTGACAATTTTAATGATGTAACCCCTTATCAATTTTTGAAAAATCGACAAAAATTTTAATGCTTTGTTTTTTCCATATTTGATTTCTAAATGATTAAGATTTTAATGGCGAATCGAATAATATGCGGTATTTGGCTGTCATTCAATTTTTGGCCACAATATGCTCTCCAGAAGACATCACATATCCGAATTTTTGGGTCCTTAAATCGGTAGTTTTTTACCCTAATTTATTGGACAAATCCGAGTTAAGAAAAAAATCAATGCTTAATTAAATACGATTTTAATGGCGAATCGAAAGATATGCGGCATATGGCTGTCAACCCATTTTTGGCCATAATATGCTCTCCAGAAGACATCACATATCCGAATTTTTGGGTCCTTAAATCGGTAGTTTTTTACATTTATTTATTGGACCAATCAGAGTTAAGAAAAAAATCATTCCCTAATTAAACAAGATTTTAGTGGCGAATCGAAAGATATGCGGCATATGGCTGTCAACCCATTTTTGGCCATAATATGCTCTCCAGAAGACATCACATATCCGAATTTTTGGGTCCTTAAATCGGTAGTTTTTTACATTTATTTATTGGACCAATCAGAGTTAAGAAAAAAATCATTGCTTAATTAAATAAGATTTTAGTGGCGAATCGAAAGATATGCGGCATTTGGCTGTCAACCCATTTTTGGCCATAATATGCTCTCCAGAAGACATCACATATCCGAATTTTTGGGTCCTTAAATCGGTAGTTTTTTACCCTAATTTCTTGGACAAATCAGAGTTAAGAAAAAAATCATTGCTTAATTAAATAAGATTTTAGTGGCGAATCGAAAGATATGCGGCATTTGGCTGTCAACCCATTTTTGGCCATAATATGCTCTCCAGAAGACATCACATATCCGAATTTTTGGGTCCTTAAATCGGTAGCTTTTTATATCCTAATTTGTAGGACAAGCCAATGTTAAAAATATTCATAAGAAAGTCAAAACTGCCTTAAACTCAATTCGGAAAGCAGTTCTGTGTTAGTTTTTAATTGGTTAATTAATCTGTTTA